>JBCFYV010001748.1:0-45959 GCA_039000515.1 Timema cristinae
TGTATTATTCTTATAGAGTTGATGTTTTATTTAAGATGATTATAGATACGGTTTTTACTCTAGATTGATAATCATTCAAATATGTTTCTAGTTTAACTACATATTTAATTTATTAAGCGCACAGAGAAAATGTAATTTTTATATGGATCATGTGTAATATAAACCTAGTTCCATGTAAATATATAGGTGATGAAATAAATATTAAAATGATTGAAAATACCTAATGCTATCCTATAAATATGCTCAAGTTCCCCCTTCTAGGTGTAGGGCCTACTGATGTCTGCTCAACTCTTGCCGGCTTGGAGTGACGTCACAGCTCAGCGCCGAGGCCTTGTGTAGTCTAGGTGGTGTTGACCAAGCACATTAGATCGAGGATCGCCATGGCCAAGGAAGCTTTCAATAAGAAGAGGTTATTGCTGATCAGTAGGTTGCGTTTGGAACTGAGGAAGAAACTGATGAAATGCTCCATTTGGAGCATCGCACTGTATGGAGCAGAAACTTGGAAGCTTAGGAAGATAGAAAATAAATACTTGGCGATCTTTGAAATATGGTGCTAGGAAGACTTGAAAAGATTGGGTGGACAGACTGGGTGACAAATGAAGAAGTCCTAAGAAGAGTGGGTGAGAATAGTACCACTATGAACTTATTTTTCACCATTTTGCACCCCCAAGGGCCCCGGAAAAGAAAAAAGGAAGGGCCTATAATTTGAAAATACTTTTTTCATGAGGTAAAAAAAAAAATTGGCAGACAGGTAAATGGACCACTCTAATTAGTTATAAATTTTGAAAAGTCTAAATTTTTAAATAGGACTTTAGGAAATAGGAAAAGAGAGTAATGGGGATGGATAAAACTGGAAAATAAATTTTATCTGTGTTAGAAGATCTAAATTTGCAGGCAAGCGGAGGGACAACTCAAGGTAACCAAATAAAAACAGAAATTTCTAAAAGGGGATAAATTGGTGAAATGTGATAAAATGTTCAAAGTATCTTATCTTTTTAAGTGGGGGCTGGTGAAATAGGGGAGTTTCGATTTTTCTCAAACTAAAAGGATAAACAACTTATCAGTGTGGAAGTGAAACTTGTTAGTATGGTGTATGGACCAACTTTAATCACAATATTAAGGCCTGAATATTAAGGCCATTCGATAAGTAAGCCTCTCTAGGTATTACTGAGACCTTGTGAGTCTATCTATAATGTTTGTGTAGTGCTTGTAGCCTAGAGGGTAACAAGAGGGGGCAAGTGGTGGTGGTGGTCAGCCAACACGGACCTACTGTACAAAAGCTTATCTTACCTGTTTGTAAATACCCTCAGAAGCAACTGCCGCTTCTATTCCTTCGTTTACCAACACTTACAATGTTCTATTGATAAAACTTGGCCCTCTGTAATTTATTAACCATAAGGGTTAACTTGATCTTATTCTGACCCATTTCCCAAAAATATATATACTTTCAAGTTTTAAAATAATCTACATATGAAGCTCGTTGAAAGGTATTTATTGTATTGAAACTAGGTTTTATAAACTATGTGTGAGTCGAAAATATATTTGAACAACTACTTTACATCCATTACCGTCTCCAGCCTGTGGCCTTGGTCAGTTCTTTATTCAAGCCTTGGATTTTCCCCTACCAGCTTGCTAGGCCTGTCATAGCTTCTTATGTCCTATAATCTAACTTAAGACTAGCACAGGCACAACATCCAGTTCCCGGCTGTTAATTCATCACTGTGAAGGGTTAAACTCACATTTCACCAATGATACATCTTTTGGACATGTCAAGAATTGAATACGAGACCCTTAGCTCAGTAGACATACACGCTATCGATTGAGCTAAGGCATCACATTTTGTTATAACAACTAAGAACTTTAATTAGAATAGTTTAAGTGACAAATGTTTAGAGGTGCTTTATTTGTAGTTCCAACATCTACTAGGTGAACTCACCAATAAGCGGGCTGTATATTGATACCCTGTTTCTGTTTGAATCATACACACAAGAGTAACTCTCACGCTACTTGCTCAAACGACTATAGTGAAACTCTGTATAGATAGAGGAGCCTGCCCTCCAATCACACTGTGACAAGAAACCCAACTACCAATGGGAAATAACGCTGGCATCGCTTGTTGTGAAACACCGAAATAACATAATGCTCCCCCCCCTCCTCAGAAATTAAAAAAATGTAAAACAAAACAAAAAACCATTAGGTGGAAATATTTTATTAAATGCAAAGGGCCATTGCCAAATAAATTACCAGAACAGTCTGAACATTTAAAATGTTAAAATGATAATGGGTATAAGGGAATGGCCAGGGTTGGAAATTTCCTAAACTAAAATATTAATAACCATTTATAGGTGTGGTGAAAAAAAAATTAAATTTGGCAAGATGGTAAAGAGACTATCCCAAAAGCAGATTTTTTTTAAATTTAAAAAGTGAAATGAGAAGAAATTTTCAAAATTTATATAAAAAATTACCTTTCAGTATAGTATAAATAGAAATTACTTAGATATTTAGAAAACTATAGATTTTTTTTTTTTAAATCAAGATCTGTATTTAAGTAGAGCTAATAATCTCAAAAACCAACCTTAAAAACCTTTTTGAGTGTGGTAAAAAATTTATATTCTAGCAAGCATACGACCATTACAAATAATTGAAATAAAATAAATGGTACGACATAATCGCACAAAATTTCTCATGTTGTGTGCATTATGGCTTAGAAGATAATTTTCATAAACAGGTAAACATAAACAGGTAAACCATCCTTACATATGTTTACTTATAAAAACAAACAAATCACTTTAGATAAACCAAATTGTTCAAATATATTTAACACAATATAAATTTTCAAAAATAAATCATTTGCTTAAATCAATAGAATATATATATATTTTTGTATCATGAAAAACTATTTTCAGATTCCCATTTTAAATTCAATTTTCAAAGTATTTTATTTTTTATTTTTTCCTATATAAGTAAACTACCCTTTCATTAATTTATTTTGGATAAATAAATATGCATGATTCTTTTTATATGTGATGTAGTCTCCCGATACCAATGGTGAACCAAATTGCTAAAGCTATTTTTAAAGTATTCAAATTAGAAAGAAAATTCATCATTTGACTACTCAAAACCGAGCATTTACCCCTAAAAACAAATATACAGCTTTATTGGTCATGTTTACGTCAAACACTCCCCAGATACCCAGATATACATTAAAATCATAAACATTATAGCCTTTTTCAAAATAATTAGAATTTTCAAATATCACTAATCAGCAAACCACCCTTTACCCGAGACAAAAAAAACTGTGTTATTTGTCATGTAAAACATTCCCAAGACACCATTTGAAACTAAATGGTTAGAGCCATTTTTTTTAAATATTTTACGTTACAAAAAATTCAATCATCAGTAAACTACTCATAAATGAATTTTTACCCCAAAAACACGTATGCATTATTATTTTTCATGTCAAGCACTCCTAAAATACCAATTTGGAACCAAATTGTTAGCGCCATTTGTAAAATATTTCTTGTTTTTGAAAAATCACTCAACAGTAAACTACCCATAAATGATTTTTTATTACAAAAACAAGTAAATGGTGTTATTTATTATTCAAACACTACCAATATACCCAATTGTAACCAAATCGTAAAGTCATTTGTTAAATACTTCAGCTATTTATAAATAGATCATCATTAAACCACCCATAAATTAGTTTTAACTTCAAAAAATTATATATATATATATATTCTCATACCACAGAATTTAAAGATATACATTTTGAACAAAATTGTTGAAGCTATTTTCTAAATATTACGAATTTTTGAAATTTCCCAGTAGTAAGCTACCGTTGAACGAATTTTTTGCCCCCAAGCTATTTATACAGTGATATTTGTCATGTCAATCAAATACTAGACATGCATTTTAAACAAAATCATTATTATTATTAGCACTGCGTCTTACTACCCATTCGGGTTATTCGCACTTACGCTAATGTGTAATGGTAGGGTGATTGTGAGATGAAATGAAGGACCTACAGTTTAACGTGGAATCCGAACCACGGTGGAGGCCTGGCATTCCCCACATTCACAAGATGTCTTGTCAGAGGTGAAGGAAGGGTTTGGTAGCCTAATCAGATAAATTTGTGCCGGGACCGAGTTAAGCAAATTCGTTAGAGCCATTTTCAAAAAACTTAGAAGTAAAAAAAATACTCATCCGTAAACTACTCTTAATTGAAGGGCTTTGCTTAAAATAAAAAACTCTTTTTGTTATAGCCCTATAAAATATAAATATCAGGTTTGAAAAAAATCCATCAACCGTTCTGGACCCGTGGCCAGAGACAGACAGACAAATACAAGGACAGACAGAATTGTAAATCCCGTTTTTTGGGTTCATGTTCACATAAAAGTAAAAATTCGTAATAATCTCGAAATCAGGCTTTTTCACGATCACAATACTTTCTCTTATGAGAAAGTAAAATTTTTGAAAATATCAAATTTCAAAATTGGTTACAAGGGGGGTCAAAACTTTATAAGCTAATACGAAAATCTTTTTGGCATGGAATAAAATTGAGGTATGCAATATATCTTCCTGGATAACTGAATAATGTATGAATAAGTCGAATTTTGAAATAATGAAAACTGATAAATGTAAGACCACGAAATTGATAAAACTAATTTATTTTCGGTGTTGTTGAAAATTGAAATATTGCAGGCACGTAAAAGAATAATATCAAATAACCCACTGGGTCTTAAAATTTCCAACTGGGGATATGGGAATTTATGAGGGTTGGGGGAACGAAATAGTAACCTGAAAGCTCTCCAGAACTATTAGAAAATATACCTTTCAGTATGGAAGAAAAATTAAATTTGGCTCCACATAAAAGTTAGAAAAATTGGAATTTCCAAGTAGAATGAAATATGGGGACTTGAGGGACTCAAAATTGTTAAACTAATAGAAACAAAAGCTTTGTAGGTATCGTAGCGGATAGACAGTCTCATTTTTGTGTAGGCAGAAGAAAAGTAATAAAAATAAAAAACACAAAACGTAAAGATATCTTGACAGCAAATTTTCATTTGGTTTTGGTTTTATGCGCCACAGTAAATAAATGTTGTTTTTAGTTAGATACGAGGCATTGAACATGTAAAAGTTTAAGGAAGTCTCAGATTGATTACGGTTTCAAAGGGAATAGTATTAATGTTATGTATATAATAACATTGTGTTAATAGCCCGATAAATTCCAGTTACTCATCAACATGTTGTATTACTCTTCCGTTTCTTGTTTTTCCTCGTGTAATCAATGTCGGGGACATATTGCCACCCATCTTTTCATGTGTCGCTAGGATATTCTCCACCAGCTTCTTGTAGCTGTACATCTGTAGTTTCTAAGTTACCTTGTCTCTACGTCCTGGAACGCGTTCCACGCCACTTTTTATTAGTCTTTCAACGCATTGTCAAACTGTCTCTCTTTCATAAGTTCATTTATTTGTGGCCCAACTAAAATTCCTCCCTTTGTTTTAATTTCACTTACACCCGACACTATCTTTATTCATATCTTTCACGATTTTTTTTTACTAAACCGAGCTTTCTGTGTAATGCGGGTAAAATCACTTTACTTTGATCTACTAGTTGTTCATGTTGAACATTCTTCTTCACATGTTCTAATGAATGTCAAGCATACATTCACTTTGTAATGTTCACCTTTTGTGCGGCTGTCCATTCAAACAAAAAACAACTAAATCTGGTGTAGGCTTCGTCAGTTGAAGTCCAAGTTTCAAAGCTACCAACTTAAAATCTCCACGTATATTCCGCCGGTGCTGTTATCAACCAATATCTTCTAGTAGTGACTTTATATTTTAACACGACTCCTTAATTCGCGTACTACAGTCAATTGGTATAGACGGAATTAGGCTTCTATTATGAAAAATAACAACTTTTAAACTTGTTTTAGATGAGTCAATAAAGAGTTCTCAATCATTTATACTATGCTTTATATTGCTGGCAATCATAAGGCACTGAATAATTCTACAAAATATGATATCCTTGTCCTAAGAAATGAAAGGCATAAACTCTTTGTATCAATTTTTGAATGTAGAAACCTTAATGTCTTCTATACGCCTGTAATCTAGAAGCAAGTAATTCTTCCATAGATTTACTTAGTTCACTTACTTACTTAGTCTCACCAACTTATTAAGTAGTGGCTGTTTAGTTAAATGTGCCTTTTTTAGGGACTGCTGTGAAATTCATCTTCACTTTCTTGTGGCGGACCTGGTTCATCACTTAATGTTCCAAACTACCCGTGTAGTTCTCCGGATGTATTGGTACAAGGAAATACACTTAATGAAGTAGTCTACTGGTCGAATTTTGAATGAGAGATGAGGATATTTTACGCTGACTTTTTCCACTTAGTAGTCATTATCACCATCGGTTAGCTGCACACTATCAGAGCTACGAAAGACGTGACTGGTTTATTACCCCTCCTTCCCCACCTTGCATCCGAAATACAGTTCATGCTTTATGAGTCAACACAGTTAATTAGCACCTACGTTTGTTTAGCGTAAAATCATCACAAATCTAGCAACAATAGTTAGTTTTATTCAAACGTTAGCGTGACATACTGTTATGTTACACAGCTAGAAGTACACAACACTTGAGCCCTGTCTTGTTTCTCCACGGTAATAAACTCAAGGGGAATGTGCCGTTTCTTCCCTCTCAGACGACATCCCCAGCACTTATAAATGCCTCAGGGTATGGACCCAACTAAATTATTATATCTCAAGATGGATTAAATAGCAAAGCTATTATATTTGTTAGTTATGATTATAGCTATATATAAATATAGTATTCTTTAAATTTAAAAAATACACCTGGACTTTGCCTTAAAATATGATTGGTGAATGACCTTGGGCACGGGTCTATTCCTGGATAGCTCAGTGGTTAGAGCATTGGATTAGTAAACCAAAGGTTTCAGGGTTTCAGCTTTGCCAGATTATCCTACGAATTTTACAAGCATTAGGAGGGTAACCAATTAAAAAAAAAAGATATTACCTCCTGAAACAAAAAAAATAAAATAATAACTAGCCCAGTCTATTTTTGGTCATTTTAGAACTCAGCGGCCTCAAATGTTGGTTGTTTCTATTTCTGACGAAATGTGGCTGTTGTCCAATGATCATACAGGGACGCATACCGCCACGAGTTGGCTACATAGCTTTAATTTGAAGGATAAGATTGCGCCTATACATGACAGAGTAATTAAAATTAACAACTCCTGATGAACCATGATTCTCTTAGGGAATTTATAGTGCTCATTTATTCGATGTGTCTCTGATATTGTATTTATGTTCTTTGGTAAACCGTTTAGAGATTTTTCCAGCATGTAGCAATGTATATTATTTCGTTTAACTTCATCTTATGGTTGTGCTCTGTAAAATATGGCGTTGTCATTGAATTCCATTCGATTGTGCACTTGGTGTTGAAGACTAGTTAATATTTTGTTGCAAAGGTTAAACTTATTTTAATCTATTGATTGCCATTATTGGTTTGAGATTGCTATTGATAGTTCTGGAATGTAAAAGGAGGAACTTTAAAACTATTGTTAGCTGGATGTTGAACTTCCTAATTTGATATAGTTTGCTGTGGCTTACCCATGCGAAGAATGGGTAAACTGCTCATATTTAATAATTTGGACTCCACTTTAAATTTCATTAGTTTATAATGTGGTATGTGTAGAAGTACAAAGTAAACAATGATAAGTGTGGATTGATATCTCTAAACATTGTTAGTATCTATTTTACAAAGGTTTGTATACATTAGGCCTACTGGTAATACCATTCATAGGCCACACTATCAAATATTGCATGTGTTAGTGAAGCAATTAAATATGTCTGTACCTACAAAATTATTTAAAATCAATTAAAACTGTGTTTAAAGTTACATTTATTTTGAGCTTTGTATTAAAAGAGACATTCTTACAGGAAGATCATGTACACCCGGGTTTCGGCGAAAGCTAAGAATCGTTCCTTAATAGTCTCCTGCATAGCAGTGGAAAAAAAGCAGGGTCTGTTTGCTATCTTTAAGGGTAAAAAATGTACTGTACATAGTTAAAAGGCTAGTAAAATGCCATATTGTTACGTAGGCTAGTCAGACTTAACATCCGGTGGGCTGTTAGGAAAGCAAGCAAGCAAAAAAAAAAAAAAAAAAAAAAAACTTAATGCATAAAAAAAAACTACGGGTGTAGGTTAATTCTCAACATAATCACCATCTGAATCGAGACGATTATCAAATCGGGGTACGAGCTTTTGTATCTCTGCATCAAAGAAAGTTGCCGCCTGGGAGCTAGGCCACGATTGGACACCACCCTTCAACTCCTCATTGTTATTGTCCCAACCAGGTGTTCATGTAGGTGAAGAGGTGCTGGTCCGGACTATATGGAGGGTGGTTGAACACCTCACAACCCCAGTAGTTCAGCAACGCTTGTGTCCGTGCAGCCGTGTGTATCCACTTGTTGTCGTGAAATGTCTGACGTCAGCATACCTTGCCTTTTGTTCGGAATCACCTTGCACAAATTTCTTATTGTTTCGCAGTACCTTTCTGCCGTTATTGTGGTTCTTGGTTCTATGAAATCTTTCAAAAGCACTTCTTTCTTATACCAAAAAACGGTTGCTACTAGCTTTTTGTTTGAAAAGGTTTGTTTGAACGTTTTGTGGTTGTTTGGTGAATGTGCTCGTATACACTGTTTTGACTGTTCTTTACTTTCGACATTCACAAATTGATCCCATCTTTCATCACCCGCAACGATATGGCCAAGAAATCCATCCCCATCTCTAATGTAAGGTAACGAATGTCAAACATTATCCCATTTTCTGAATTTTGTTCACATCGGTAAGAATTTTTGGAACCCATCTTGCATAAAAATTGTAGTAGACTAGCCTGCCTATAATAATCTCGTACAGAAATGTTCAAGAAATTAGGGGAAAATCACAAAAAGTTATGAAATTTTGAAACGACATCTTTCACGAACTTTTTGGTCAACACTTTAAACAAGTTCATCAGTCAACAATGATCGCTGTCCTTGACCATCTTCATCGTTCACGTCAGTTCATCCATCTCTAAAGTTTCCACACCACTCTCTGACACATCCTTCACTTATATAAAGTTTGGATCGAACACTGTACTTATTCGCCGATGAATTTCTGCGGCAGTTTTGCCCTCAGCGTGAAAAAAGGTGATGACAGCGCGAATTTCACAGCATCGATTGCATCACACATGCTTACTCGTTATAACTGACATAAGATGGTATCACGTGATGTAATTGTACACACGCGGTCAATCTACTCCACTTTCATTGTCAGGTATATTCAAACGGAGGTTGAAATACGAATGGCCCTCATATTTGTTTAATTAATTTGTTTTAATAGCTAAACCAGATATTTTATAATAAAGTGACATGGCAATTATTAAGTAATTATAGCTACAGTAGAGTCATCAAAATTAGAATTTAAGTGTTCATTAGTATATTATTTTAACTAACATTAATATATGGCTATATTTTGTCTTAAAGACTTTTTGATGAACTAATTATATTAAAAAAAATAGAATGTAGAAAAAAGTTATAGAATTGTCTCTTGGAAAGCAAAACCTATTTTCAGAGCATAGCTTCACTTACGCGATGAATTACATTTCACCTCTTCTCATAATGGGTACTTTCTACATTCTACACAAAGTAAGATCCTCGGGTTTGTAAACAATATTCCTCCCACATAAACAAAGGCCGAGAAAGAACGTATGAGTTTGTTTGAAAGTTCCCTCCTTGACGGGTAAGAGAGAGAGGGCAGCACGAGAGTGTGGTCTGCACATAATTCTTGTAGCGTGTAATCTATATTCATGAAACTGGGGAGTTGGTGGAGGGTCTAGCAAACACTAAGGGAGGTGGAGAGGCTTGGCCTACAACTCGTTTCCCAGAGCTCATTGTCCACTTTGTTAGTTTCAAGTTTGGAGTTCCGTGTGCCCGTTACTTCGAGAGGGCAGCGACACAAAATGTCCGCAGTCACCCTCAATTGTTTCTTGCCGAGATACGCCGTTTGGAATTTAGATAGGATTGTTACAACTTTTACTATTATAACTGTTCAGTCATATGTTTACCAAGATTTACAAAAACACTTTTAATTTCAAAAGTAATTAATGTGTGCATTTAATAGTTAGTTTAAACACCATAAACCATTTCGTTTTTGAGAACGTGGATATTTGACGTACTACACACATTAAGTTTAGATATATATTGAAAATATTGTAGCTAGCATCATTATTAAGTGTTATTATTATGTTAAAAGAATTTTTTTGAAAAGATAAATTACCTATGATAGCTCTTCATTAGTTATATTATTGATTTTTTGGAAGTTTATTCGTCTCAAGATAATGGTCCACTGGGAGAACTTTGGGGTGACTTTGTTTGTGAACCTCATAAAAAAAAAGGAATACATTTTTAAAAGGGCCAAAACTAAACTTTTATAATTTTCATCTATATCACACCACCCTTAGATGAATATAGTTTGAGTTTTTAGTTCTTACAGAACACCTCTTTCGAGCATAGAGGAGCTCTATAGACCCGAGATAAAACTGGTACAACTTTCATGTGGTAACCTATGTTGCTAAAGTGGGCTAATTATACATTATTGTTGAGCTCACTACCCTCTATTAGCGGACCTGCCTATGAAGTAATCCATATTAATTAAATAGTGATGTACTGATCCTTTTAATATTAGGGTTTATTAAACCTTGGTGCATTAGTTGAGGTAGATCATAGATGATGTACAGTATATGGCATGCAAGGTTGCCTCGTTTATTGTGCACTTATGGTATCTTGAATGAAATATGTACGTGTTTACGTGTTGCTATTTGTGTGTGTCTTTCCGCGCCCTCCAGAAACCCCTGTATGTCCTAAAGCCTGAAAATGTGCGCACTTATAGTAAAGACCACGGGACAGTACACACGAAGCCGGACTTTCAGGGTTTTATTCTGAGGGTAGTATACTGAAGGGGGAAAAGAGATCAAAGAGATGTTCTCAAAAATAGTAATAGCGATTTTGAAATTCGTATCTAGGTACTGTTTAACATTACAAATAAAATTTCCATTCTTGTTTTCTCATTAAAATGAATTTGAGGGTACTTTATACTCGTGGAAAAGTTCAATTTTGATCATATCTCCGCAACTATTTAAGAGGATATTAGACCTGTGCCGCCATTGCTCCCAAATGTGGCAAAGAAGACCGTGCAGACTCTTAGGGAAATCATGTTTACGAAACAATAAAAAATGCTATAATATATTATTTTGCATTTTTGAAGAGCGTAAGAATATGGCGACGTACCTATGTTTTAATCTATTTCATTATATGTTTGAAAAGCTCATAAATCCTTAATAGATTCGTTTAAAATAAATCGTGATTCAGAAATAAATAATAAAAATTTAAAAGCTATATATATACAATATTATCTAACTAAGACGTTTCCATAAAAAAAAATCCATAGTCACAACAGAAAAAACGGAATAAATATTATTTTAAAACGATTATTTTTTTAACGGTTGTTCTGATATCTGGAGGAAAGACTCTGAACTACCCGAACGAGGGACGAGGAAATGGTTTTGGGGAGGGGGGCAGGGGAGGTTGGTTGAAGGAAGTAAACACAAAAGGAATGTGGATAGTGTCCGCTTGACCCAAGCCTGGTGCTTTGGGCTAAAGGCAGATAAGAGAAGTCAGAAATAACTCATTAGCACATTTATGCTACAGTAGTATTGACGTTTGTCTTGAGAAGTCACAATGAATACTTCGGGATTTGACAGAAGAAGAGGCTATATATAAATCACATCTACATTTATGCGCCCCACGTAAGAAAAGACGAGGAATAGAATTAAAATAATATTGGAAACAAAGGTAGTCTACAAATTTATTAATTTAGAACATGTAATTCCAATTTAATTATCTATTTTTCAAGTAAAATATGTAAAGCTGAATTTTATATATTAATCTATAAAATGATAATTTACAGCTAGAGAAAATATCAAATACCTTCCTAATAAACTGAGATTTTTTAAACGATGCCCGATTGAAATATTCCAATAAACTAAATTTAGGATTTGGGATATATTAAAGGTGATATCGAAACAAATATGCCAGCGTTTGCTTGTAGTGTGTATGGGAACACCTCAGTGAAAACAATAAATGTGTTGAAAAACATTCATAAAGAACCATTCTTTGACAGGTTTAAAAACTATTTTTATATCTTGCAACTTTGTTTTTGATAAATCCTATCAATGACAATTTAAAAAAATCCTATATAAATAAAGATATAAATACTGTATCTTTCTTTATTTGTTCTAAACATATCTTTCTTCCAAGACTACTATAGGCTGTCGTGAATCCTAACTGTATATTACAAACTTGTGAAAAAAAACCTAAACTGTAATGACGTACACGCTAAGATCATTTAACGTGGTTTCCCGTTGACATAGTCATCGGGGTTCAAATCCCGGCCGGGTGTAGCTATGGTATTTTTTAAAATGTTTTCCATACACGTCTTCCTTGAAAATTTGGGTACATTTTAACTAAGTTTTACTTTACCCATTCCAACTCTATTAGCTTTATTAAAATGCATGTTTCCCGGATAGGTATTAAGACCCCGAGAATAAAATAAGGTAATTTTTATTAATTACAAAATTATTGGACCTTAGGGAATTAATTGCAGTGCCTACAAAAATCACTAAGAGACTTTTTTATTTTTATACACCCACTTTGGTGGCCGCGTGATCTAAAGCTCTACTCTCGCAATAGACTATAGACTGTCGATGACGGGGAGTTTAAGGTTCGAATCTAGGTCGGGTGTACTGAGGGTGGTTTTCCAAAATGGTTTACTACTCTCCCTCCACGTAAATGAGGGCATACTTAATATTGATATAACCTTCCTAATCCCAAAACCCTTAGCTTAATTAGTACATAAGCATAACACCCGAACGGGTAGTAAGACGCAGTGTTAAAGAAAATACTTTTTACCGTATTTTTCAATTTTAATTTTTCATACCATTAAAGAGCATTTTGGAGACAATTGCAAACTGATTTTAATTGTAATAGAAAAAAACCAAAGTTGCTGGAGGCAGATAACGGTGATCTAACTGAGAGTCCACACATCACATCTATTGAGACTGTAGTTGTGAATGATGTTAGTTATGCCGTTCCATCAGAACATTACTTGATATGGATAATTATAGCGCTTTTACAGAACCACAAAGGTAGGTGGATCCAAAAGACACATTTTAATATAGTTCATTTAGACTGTTTTTTATGTTTATCAGACTATTCATATTATAGGCCTGCTTATAAACTAACACTGGTAATAAATTAAAATGTTATCAATGTTGACCAACAAAAAATTGGTGTATTTTATATAAAACCCTTCTTACCAGAATCTACCATTGCAAATCATAAAACCAAGCTAAGAATGAGCAAGCTTTAAATAAGCTCAATGACTATTTAAAAAAAAAAACCGTTTGTAATCAGATCAATATTTTTACAAAAGGAAAATAAGTTTATTTGTATATTGAATAGATTGCAATAAAACCTTGTAATAAAAAACAAAGTCTTCCTTTGCACAAAAGTGATGTACAGTATAGGATCTTTGTTTTAACGACGGGGCTAGTAATATTCCGGGGCAAGGTGGCCCAGATATAATAAATATATACGTACATAATATGTAGTGCTTAAAAATAGCATAATCACGATCATCAACATATCTTAAACAGTGGTGGATTCCAGAGGGGGCGATAGGGTTGATCTACCCCCCCCCCCCCCCCCGGAAAGAAAAAATATCGAAAATATTGAAAATAATATCTTACTTTAATTTTGTAAAGAATGACGCTACCATTTCCCTTGCCAAACTCCTTCATAACCTAACATCAAAATAAGAGTTTGGGAAATATCTTGAATAGGAATTTGTCACAATTTAAATCACAAATCTTCTCTGAAAGTTTCCTGGATTCGGCTGATGTGCCCAGCATACTTCTAGCTGGAATAAATTTCATGTGAGGGAAACATTTCTTTACAGCGCAGAAATTAGTACATTTTTAACTTCAAATTATAATAATCTTAGTTTTGCCTGGAATACTGATACATTGTTTGCTAAATTTTGTAAAGAATAACGCTACCATTTCCCTTGCCCAAACTCCTTCCTAACCTAACATCAAAATAAGAGTTTGGGAAATATCTTGAATAGGAATTTGTCACAATTTAAATCACAAATCTTCTCAGAAAGTTTCCTGGATTCGGCTGATGTGCCCAGCATATTTCTAGCTGGAATAAATTTCATGTGAGGGAAACATTTCTTTACAGCGCAGAAATTAGTACATTTTTAACTTCAAATTATAATAATCTTAGTTTTGCCTGGAATACTGATACATTGTTTGCTAAATCTGAGATGTAATTATTTTTCTCTTGATTTCCTCTGAAAGTTTTCAAAACCTTGCCTCTGCTGCAGTAAACACGGTCACCATATTTGGCCTCGGTTTCCATTGAGGAATCCTTTGAATTGTCGGTGATTGAGTCCTCTGATTTAATGAAGTTCTCTGTTTGCACTAATGTCCGTATCAGATTTCTTTAGCCCAGATATTTTACAACCAAATTTTACTGGTGTAAGCCTATAATGCAGTGATATGCAATAAGTGTGTTGGCGTGGCAAAGTTATCACATATGCTTTGTGAGGAGAGACACTATTCCATTGTTTGCTCTAATCATTGTAGACAAATTTATACAAATACCTTTTTGATGCCTTGCAGCCTTGATCTGTCCATCCATGGAGTACAGAAAGACGAGTTATTAATAAATTTAGAATTCTTACGTCACACCTGGAGCAAATATGCTCATTTGAACGGTTGATGTTATGTCAGAGAACTCATATATGGCTAGTGAAAAAATAGATGCCAATTTTTTGAAATTTTCAAAAATTTCGATGCAATAATACGTGCAATATCTGTGACACTGCGTTACATAGATATTCAATCAAGACATATTTACTCAAACTTCTTCACGCAATTAACACAAGGTTTTTACGATACGGCTATCAAACAATTATTAACAAAGTCCCCATAAATAAACGGACTCGATGTCATAGCTGCTGTTGAAGTATCGGTAGACTTACTAAGCATAAACTTTAAATGCTTTCGTCCCTTAATAAAACTTTTAATCATATTTCGCTGACAACCTAGTCTAAGTAATATGAGAATATGCTAGGAATTTATTTTGCAAATTTCATTTAGTTGGTTGGCCGCAATAAATGGCATGGCGGGCCATGGGTTGTGCACCACTGTCTTACCTTATCCGTGAGAAAAGGGTTCATTTTTGCCTTAATATGTCCTACTCTTCTAGAAGTCATGCTGCTGTAGTTTCTTACAATACTAAAACTCCTCTATATAAAATACACAAAGTAATGTACCAAGCTAGTCCCGGGGAGTTTACTAATAAGATGGAGATGTGAAGACTTCGTCAAATTGAAAGAACAAGAAGTCTGCCTGCAAAAGTGAAGAAAAAGAACCCATTTAGACCTAGGTTGACTAATAATGACAAAGACTATGGGCCTTGTGCTCAGAAGCCTGATATGGTTACGGAAAAATTTGATAGAGAGAAAATTAGATTTATTGCTACTTTACCAAGCACATCAGAGCAACGTGAGGAGCTTGAAAGAGGGACACTTCTCCAAAGAAATAGTGGTCGATGGAAAGAAGTACGGCGAAAGCTGCTCACTGCCTCTAACTTTGGACCCGTTTGTCGACGACTTCCTCACACATCTTGCGAAAAGGCTGTTCAAGGAATACTCAATGATGATTTTGACACAGATGCAATGCTGTACGGTAGAGATAATGAGAAGAATGCTATATTGGCTCTTGAAAATAAAATGAATATTAAAGTTGAGCCTTGTGGGCTCTTTGTTGATCCGGAATTATCTTACTTGGGAGCAACTCCCGATGGTCTAATAGGATCTGACACCATTATTGAAGTGAATTGTCCACCCTCAGCAAGGAACATGACACCAGAAGAAGCTGTTTTAAAAAGAAAATTTACTTTTTGAAACATAAGCAAGGACAAAAGAGAAATTACGCGCATTAACAAAAACACACTACTATCAAGTGAAAGGCCAACTTCACGTGACCAGGAGAAGTTATTGCCTCTTTGTTTTATGGAAAAATGTGGGTATAAAGGTCGAGAAGATTTTCAGAGACGATGCATTTTGGGCTAGCCACATGGAGAAAAAACTGAGCCAGTTCTATCTAGATTGTCTCCTGCCAGAGCTTGTAGATCCAAGACTCAGACGATCCATGCCGATTAGAAATCCACCTTACATAACAAAGGCTATTGAAGATAAACCAAAGGCTGACAAATGTAAGGCAATGGCCCTTGAGAATTCCAATTCAAAACCTAAAGTGAGGCGAAAGCTTTAGTTATTAGGCTTCCAAACGCAAATATAGAGCTAAACTCCCCTTACCTCAATTTTGACTTGTTTTTTAATTGTTTCGTGATTATGTGCTAAAAACAAAATATATAATCTCTAAAATTATGAATAGTTATAAAATTAAAATTGTCGACTGTGTTTGTTGAAAAGTTACCTAAACTCAAATGTCTTGTATTCTATGGTGATTGTGATCGTTTTATAGAGTTCTATATAAGGGTGTGTCAAATAAATTGCTATTTGCTTCCCATAAAATTATATAAAACAATTTTTTTAACTAATTAATAAAATAATCACAACATTTCTAAGTGGTCAAATGCGGGTAAATGATTGTTTCGGAGCGTATATTGACATTTCGAAAAACTTTTATCCAACTATGTTTTTAAATTTTATATAATAACTATAGTATGAAGAGAAATATGTTGAATATATTAATGCGAATGTGTTCAATTCATTATTTTATAAAATTACTGGTGAATGTATAGAATCACCAAAAGTAAAAGTAATTTACCAGTAATTTTTTTAATATACCTATCCACTTTGGTGAAAGTATGAAACATCAACGGTATTTTCTACATCTACCATTGATTTTATAAAACATATAAGTTATGCTGAATATATTATAAAACATAACTCAAAACTAATCAAACCTTTACTTAGCTTATTAACATTAACCAGTGACTGATGGTAATTTTATAAACTCACCGGTGACTTTATAAAATTTTCAGCGATTGAAATAGTGTTTTTGTAGATTCACCCAATGTAAAAAATACGAAAAGTAGCAACAGATGAATAAAGGCATCTGATTGGCTGAGCGTTTGAGTCACTCAGTACACAAGCCAGCTCGTTAATTATATTCTCAAAGATAATGGAAGATAATCTTAGTTGTTAAAAATTAGGTAATATGTTAGAATTTGGAAGAATAAATAAACCTTAAAAATACACACCTATACAATCAACATTGTTACTCTACTTATTAAAAATAAATGGTACGGACGACGGTGCACCGCACAGTCTTTCTCCATCTCTCATATTAAAATGGACTGATTTACTAAAAACTTGTAATAGTTGTGAAACGAAATAATAGATTCCCCATATTTTTACAGAAACACTCCACCAAAGGTCATAAAGGAAATAATATACACTGCTAGCTATTTAATTCCTTACTCCATGGCAATAGATTATTCAGAACACTTGCAGAAATGTAATAAAAGGGGAACATCTTTGTCCACCAAAGAGCATAATAAATTTCATATTTAAAAGATCTCCAAATTTATGTTTTTATATTTGCTTATATCTCAGAAACTATTGGTTTTTTGAAATATGTTTCGAATAAAATATTTGTTATTTTTAACAGTACAAAAAAAATACAGTTCTAAGTATTTTCGTATCTTAAATAGTAGCGGAGAAATGATCAAAATTGGAAATTAACCCTTATGTAAAGTAACCTTAAAGTCACTTTCATAGGAAATGGAAAATTGCCATTTTGTTTGTAATATTAAACAATACGTAAATAAAAACATTAAACAAAACATTTAGCTCTTCACTAAATATTAAAATAAAATAAACATATGTTTGTAATAATTTTCAAAACAATTAGGAGTTTTAACTTTTATTTATTTATATTTTATCTCAAGAAAAAAATTATTTCAATAAATTTATTTTGTGTAAGTGAACGTATCTAAAACTATGCAAACTAATATAAACATCCTAGGCCAAACCTAAATACACTTTAATTGACTTGTACCAATTAGAATAAAACTCTGGTAGTCCGAGATTCCGGATAATCTGATCAGGGGGCCATTTATTGGCATTCCTTTACCCATTTCTTGAGTTAGCCACAAAAAAAAGTGCCCCATTAAACTTGGCAAACAATTACTATTTCAATGTTCGACGACTATTCAGATATTAAATTAATGTTGAGGAACCAAAAAATTACATTTTAGAATTAATTTCATTTCTGTCACTAATGCTTTTCCAACTACAAACTTCTTAGCTAGTTTAGTCGCAATTTTACAATTACCGAGACATTTTAAAACTTCCAGTTTTTTTTCCATAGACGTGTCCACAGAAGGGCACAGGTAGGCCCCCCTTTTGTTCTTTCAAATATTATGTTCAATGAGGCAGGCACGCACGCACACACACACACACAGCTGTAAGAAATCATTGCTTCGTGTGAGAAGGATGCATATAATTCTTATTACAATTTAAAAATAGCTCTAAATAACTTCCAGAGTCTTATGATTTGATCGCTCTTAATAAAATATAAAGATATGGAAAAAAAAATCCAGGAATGGACTACTCTGAATAGCTTCCATAAAGAAAAGCTATATTTAAATATATTATTATAAAAAACTTTGGGTCAGTGGCGGTGGAACTGACGGGTAAGGGGGGGGTACTGCCCATGGGACGAATTAGCCCCCCATGGAAAGAAGTTTCTCTCTCCTAGATACATTTCACACACTTCGACAGTATTGAATATTAAACTAAAAGATTGCCTTAAATAGAACTCAAAATGATTTCTATGTGCATTAAATTTTCAAAAATTAACTGGAGAAGACCACACCCTATATCTTCTATAATAATGTAACTGTAAGAAAAAAATCAGTTTAGAAGCGCTCTAAATAGCTTCTAGGGTCATCTAAATAAATAAATCGAGGCAAGGGCCACTCAAGATAAGTTTAAAATGGATGTAATTTTAAAGAATTTTCTTGCTATAAATACTACTAATGGATTTTGAAAGCCTTTAATTTTTAAAAATTGGCCAGTGGAAGATCACTTCAAACATCTGTTAGAGGCATCTACTTAATTTTCGGTAATTAATATAAAAATATTGTTAGATATAGGACTCTTGAAAAAGCTACATAGTAAATGAGTAAATACAGCATTTGACAAGTACAATCCAGCTCTTGGAAGCGTCTATCCCTTAGACATATTGATAGTCATTGCAAAAGCAACTTTATTTTAACTCACATTAAAAAAAACCATGTGTTTTAACGTAAACTGAGTATGCTATGACAGAAGTCGCAAAAAAAAAATCCTATCCACTGAGACCTTATTCATCGCTGTAGGCTGTGTGTAAGTTGAGAAAAAGGAATGTTGACAACAGAAATATATATACGATAACATTAAATATTATCAAATAAATATTTATTGAGCACAGAAAAACATGAATATGATTACGATCAAACATTCTATAACAATCTTGCCAAAACAACCAAACAACCTGCTTTGGTATCCGCATGGTCTAAACTTTAAGGTATAACTCTTGAAATAAACTGGACTGCCGCAGACGCAGAACTTGGGTTCGCATTTTGGCTGGTTGTACTGAGGGTGGTATTTCATAAACACTTTTTCACTCTCCCTTCACGCAAATGTGAGTCCACTTCCTCTAAATTGAACCATTCCTATCCCTAACTAGTTAGCACATTTAATACACATGCATGTATACCTAAAGGGTAGTAAGGTGTGATGATAAACAAATAAAATAAATCAAACAACCCAAACAGAATGTAAGATTTCACTAAAATAAAGAACACAACACAACACTAATATTCTAGCTAAAAGAGATCACCTTTGCTTTTTCAAGAAAAAGCCTACATCAGTTTACATTCCTGACTGTTATCAGTAGTGTAATTCAATGGTGCTCAGCAAAGCTGGGCCTACCGTAAGTTTTTTTTTGCGATATCAGCATCTTTCACTAATTTAAATCATTTCTATAATAGAGTAAGGGTGAGAAGGGTTTAAAGTGAAGGTGCACTAGCAATTGAATGAAAATATGGAAAAAATTTATTTTATAAATTACGACCACAGTATTTTTTATTTGAAGATTTTTTATCGTACATTTTATGAACACACTGATTTTTCTACAAACTAAACTAAGTCTAGAGCAAAAACATCACCCAGTTCTCCAGTCGATAATAACTAACCAATGATATACTTTCAATCATGCCTGGATTAGAACCCGTGATCCCTAGGTCAGTAGGCACACGCGTTACCTACCGGCTGTTCTAAAGTGTACAACTTCCCTAAAATAAATTTGACTGAAATTCAAATCTTAACTTGATTACCAATGAATACAAGATGTAATGAAGACTTGAAGACTGTTCCAGATTTAAAAAAAAAAGCGTTATCCCTTGTAATAAATTACTATGTCATGGGAAAATATATTTAAAAATATTTAACATTGTCTAGCCTTTTAATCTAGGAAACTAAAATTGTTTTTGCTATTATATGAATGTAAAATTGAATACACTTTGTACATGTACTATAAATTAGTGTTTGGACGAGATGTGGTGGCATTGTCCTAGTCTAGAGTACAGTTTTCAACGTTACCTACCAATTCAACTGTCTAAAATCACTCGAGATCATGCGGATCTGAAGTCGTGACATATGCTCTACCACTTCAAAATGCCACAACGTGTCAAGGGAAAGGGGCCTTCTAACCAATATATATA
Organism: Timema cristinae; assembly: GCA_039000515.1. Taxonomy (NCBI): domain Eukaryota; kingdom Metazoa; phylum Arthropoda; class Insecta; order Phasmatodea; family Timematidae; genus Timema; species Timema cristinae. Next base: position 20,933 of record JBCFYV010001748.1, read on the forward strand.
TTTATTTATATAATTAAATTTGAACGATTTTTGTAATCTAACATAATTAACCCTTGTTAACTCAAAATATATTTTTAAAAAATCATTAGTCGACTGTTTAATGTTTTGCTAAAAGTTTTTTAAGAGGTTTTACAAATTTAATTTTTTTTTTTTACTTCGTGTAAAACATGTCAATTTCAGACTTTAAAAGCGTTTTTACTATTACTACAACGGCCATAAAATTATTGGTTTTCCCGCACGATTGAAACAAGACTTGTGACGTTAAATAGATGGTGCATCGTTACACGGGGGCATAGGGGCCTAATGTAGATTCTAACACTTTCATCAAAATAAAGTCTCAATCATTTTTTTCTCTAGGTTATATTACTTTTACTAGATGGATTAGTGAATGGTATAAAATATAGTATTTTTATTTTCTGAAAATAGATATGTTCGTTTATGAACTACAAAATGGCAACTTTACTTAGGTGGTAGAAAAAGGACCACGCTTGGGCCGAGACCTTTGGTTAAACAAAGACAACCAGTCCAGCGCCTGTAAGAACCCGAAAGAGCAAACGAAGAGTACAACGCCGTTTTACTATTCTTTTCTTTCTTTAAACTGCTGTCCTCCCCAAGATAATTACACATCCCTTCTGTGTGCTCGAGAGTGTTGTCTCTTGAAGAAAGAATGACAGAGTAAAAGAGGACTAGGCGATTGTCAGTTCACCGAGTATACTGGATGACTTGTCTCTGACGTATTCATCTAAGCTCCACCTCCCTCGCACACGCACGGGCTGCGTAACTTCAGACCTGGCATTGAGCTTTCAGATAATATCCTCTTAAGATATGAAATAACTTACCACTGTAAAGTTGCAACACTATTCAAAATAAAAATCTTGAGGTTAAAATATGTTTTTATCAAACCAATGGTGTCTGAATAAGAAAATATATTAACTTGAGTAAGACACTTTGTAAAGGGTGAATTTCAGTGACTTACTCTCTGGGTATGCTAGTCTTGCACCACATACTCGTGATTAAATAGACTAGTTTTTTAGCTAAATTTTGTCTGTGCAAACTATGTAAATATCAAATTTAAATTGTATATAAATATACAATTTGTATAATGTGTCTATAAATTAATTTAAAAACCACTATTTGTTCATATTTCAATAATTACTTGTTTTAAGTAATTCTTCATCTAAAAGACTCTACTTACCGTATAATGAAGGATAGGGCTTGCTTCTTAATGACTTTCTCCAATGTCTATGGGGTTGCAACACCCCCCCCCCCTGTCCCCTCGTCATCAAACATGGGTCAATTAACTCGCGTGCCTACAACCCAGAGTCTGTTGAATACATATAGCAAACAAAGCACTGCTCCAACTATTGAAAAATTTTGATCACAATTATTATTTATTAAGCTAATTTAGTATAGTTTAAGTAAAATTTTATAAAATAAATACATTTGATATTTGTGAGATTATAGTATATGTAACAAGCTAGAAATTATACACTAATTAAACAACTATTTGAATTATGTCTATGCATTCTAAGCACATGTATCATCATATATTCGGATAACATATTTACCACCCTTTTAGAGTATGCACAGGTGGAATAGGGATAGAGGTGGGGGAGAGGGCTAATTTAACTGTGCTGACAGTGCGTATTGTTTTTTATTTAGTTTGAAGTATTTGTGGAGTTTCAATCATGTTATTTTAGTTTTTGTTAAGTATATAATTTTTTGCAGCATTTACTATCGAAAGTGAAATCATGATATCAGCAGAAGCTGGTTTTCAATTACTGATAAATTTTCTTAGGCTCTATGATGAAAGGAAGTGGAATTGAGGAGCTATGGTTAAGTGTATGCCAATAACCCAGTTCCCCATCCCCAGGCTCTCTATATCTCTGAGAGCTAATCTTTTCACAGTGTGTGCTTTGAATAAGGGTTTAACTGAAAAGTATCCTGAAGCTAAGATTGATTCTTTTAGGATACTGGTGGGTCAAAGTTAGGTAGCTACTTAGGAATGAAAGGTCATCAGAAGAAGTAGTATCGTCAACGTTATGAGACCTATTAATGGCGGACTTATACCAAGTGTGTGAAGAATCAAAATGAAAAAGTAGAACTATGAAATCGTGGCTTCAGTTTATAGATGAAGTGATACTGGTCATGGAATTCACCACTGCGGAAAGAGCAGGGAACTGGAATGGAAGAAGCATACGGAAATAATTAAACCTATAGTCCCTACCTTCCACGTTACAAGTCACATTTTATACACCAAATGTACTCATTTATACCTTCAATAATTGAGACTTGAGTATAGAAATTAAGTTCCAGCAGAAGACTTTGAAAATTCCACATAAGACGGGGTTTTCTCCGTTAGTTACTCAGAAAGATTTTGGTCGACATTTGTTATAAAGCAGTCACTAAACTGCCCAATGAAATCTATCGGTGTGCTTCCGCTTGATAGATCCATCAAAGAAGAGACTTATTACCATTTTGTACGGAGATATCAAAGACAGTTGGAAACTAACAATTGTTATTTTCACATCCACTAAGCAACATAAAGAAGAATGCACCAGTTGACAGATTCGTGACCATAAAGATGTGGAAACCTTCTGCCAATGTATGTTGAAACATAATCCCTTTAATCAAGAATCGGGAGAACTAATCAACATTGCTTCCGGACTAGCTGCAGATTATATAGTTACCTGTGACCACATGATAGAAAAGGGCATGGATTCCTTAGCACCAAAGGAAGTTAAAGATTTCAGCACTGACCACAGGAAATATAAAATAACGCCCCTGACACTAAGGAGCTCTGGGATAGCGATAAACAATGAGACGGTACCTGTCAACACGCAGCAACTTTTCAACAGAATGATAATTGTTGTTGCACATAGTCCTAAAGAGTTGAAATTATGTTTCTAGTATGAGCTTGAACCACAACCACCGGATTTATTTGATAGTGTGGTTTTAAGCAAAAATAAAAAGCCATGATCGTCAAAGCTTATGAGTGTGAGGACCTGTTTCCCCCCGATGACTGTTAAACATCATTGATGGTGAGGACCTGTTTCCCCCCGATGACTGTTAAACATCATTGATGGTGAGGACCTGTTTGCCCCCGATGACTGTTAAACATCATTGATGGTGAGGACCTGTTTGCCCCCGATGACTGTTAAACATCATTGATGGTGAGGACCTGTTTGCCCCCGATGACTGTTAAACATCATTGATGGTGAGGACCTGTTTGCCCCCGATGACTGTTAAACATCATTGATGGTGAGGACCTGTTTGCCCCCGATGACTGTTAAACATCATTGATGGTGAGGACCTGTTTGCCCCCGATGACTGTTAAACATCATTGAGTGTGAGGACCTGTTTCCCCCCGATGACTGTTAAACATCATTGATGGTGAGGACCTGTTTGCCCCCGATGACTGTTAAACATCATTGATGGTGAGGACCTGTTTGCCCCCGATGACTGTTAAACATCATTGAGTGTGAGGACCTGTTTCCCCCCGATGACTGTTAAACATCATTGATGGTGAGGACCTGTTTGCCCCCGATGACTGTTAAACATCATTGATGGTGAGGACCTGTTTCCCCCCGATGACTGTTAAACATCATTGATGGTGAGGACCTGTTTGCCCCCGATGACTGTTAAACATCATTGAGTGTGAGGACCTGTTTGCCCCCGATGACTGTTAAACATCATTGAGTGTGAGGACCTGTTTCCCCCCGATGACTGTTAAACATCATTGATGGTGAGGACCTGTTTGCCCCCGATGACTGTTAAACATCATTGATGGTGAGGACCTGTTTCCCCCCGATGACTGTTAAACATCATTGATGGTGAGGACCTGTTTGCCCCCGATGACTGTTAAACATCATTGAGTGTGAGGACCTGTTTCCCCCCGATGACTGTTAAACATCATTGATGGTGAGGACCTGTTTGCCCCCGATGACTGTTAAACATCATTGATGGTGAGGACCTGTTTCCCCCCGATGACTGTTAAACATCATTGATGGTGAGGACCTGTTTGCCCCCGATGACTGTTAAACATCATTGAGTGTGAGGACCTGTTTCCCCCCGATGACTGTTAAACATCATTGATGGTGAGGACCTGTTTGCCCCCGATGACTGTTAAACATCATTGATGGTGAGGACCTGTTTGCCCCCGATGACTGTTAAACATCATTGAGTGTGAGGACCTGTTTCCCCCGATGACTGTTAAACATCATTGATGGTGAGGACCTGTTTGCCCCCGATGACTGTTAAACATCATTGATGGTGAGGACCTGTTTGCCCCCGATGACTGTTAAACATCATTGAGTGTGAGGACCTGTTTCCCCCGATGACTGTTAAACATCATTGATGGTGGCCACTTACTTCATTCAGTGTCTTTAGGGCCCAACCTGCAAATATAAAGGTGTGTTCAGGGGCTATATTTTGTTGGGTAATCACATCGTCGAGAAAAATAAACTATGGTATTCTATGGATATACGAACATGCCCGCCACAAAAATAAAGGGTGTGTGTACTTATGTACGCACGTGATAATTTATACTTCTTTGGCATAATTAAATAATAAATATTTAACAATAATAATTTAATAATATTTAGTATTAATTATGTTAAATAATATTTTAATTTATATCAATAAATAATACATACGGATAGTTAACCTCAATTATATTGGAGCACTTGAAAAAGTCTATAAGCACAATTTTTTTCACTAATATTTACGAATAGTAAATAAATTAATCAAAATATCAATTTAAATCACTACTGAATATAATTTATTAGCACATATATATTCTCACTTGTATGAAACTAAAACACGTGTTGTGAATGTAGAAACTAGAAACATGTGGATAAATATTATATATATGAAAACAGTGATCAGAGGCGACGAGCGTACCAACATGCGCGACTAACAGAGGTTATATTTCTATTTTGTTGGTAGCTTTTTTTTTTCGAGACTTAATGAGAGGTTTAACTTCAACCTGTTACTTTTGTGTTACAGTGATGCGCGCGCATCTTAAAATTTCACTCTCATCATTTTTTCATAACGCGCCTAAAGAAGTATAACTTCAAAACAAAAAAAAAACTGTGAGCAGAAAAGAAGAGCTTCTAAGGGAACCTCTGCTATTATAAAAATACTAATGGATGGTTGCAGCAATTTCCGCAGATTATTGGACTAGAATTAAAATGTATTCTAGACTTTTTACTGGGAAAAGCTATATATAATTTATCCTCACTCGACTTTCTAGTCAAAAGTTTACTCGTCAAACATTATCATTATTATTATTATCATTATTATTATTATTATTATTATTATTATCACCGCATCTTACTACCCGTTCGGGTTATAAGCACTTACGCTAATGTGTAATGGTAGGGTGATTGTGAGATGAAATGGAGGACCTACAGTTTAACGCGGGATCCGAACCACAGTGGAGGCCTGGCATTCCCCACATTCACAAGATGTCTTGTCAGAGGTGAAGGAAGGGTTTGGTAATCAGATAAATCTAATAAACATTATCAACCTTACATAGATATTTATCTTTCGTTGTTTAATTTGAGTCAAAACGTATATTTTAATTATTTTCACCCATCATGCCACGATGTGAAATTCTAAAGCGACCCATCTCCCAACTCTATCTAATTGGTTGCACCAAAACACTCAAAAATCTCGATATTATTTTTAACCAAAGAAAAATATGTTAGTACTTAGCGAATTACAACCATAAAAATCAAGGTTTCTATGGTGATGTACACAAATAATGATTGTACAGATGAGACACAACCCACACAGAAGGAAATGATGGAAAATTTGCTAGAAAAATAGGGCTTTTGTTTTGATCTACTACTTTGCCGACGTCCCAGACACCTAACCTTTAAAATGATTGGGCATTTGTCAAAATAGGTACAGCCATTTTCTAGTAATTTAAAATACATGAAAAGGGTTTACCAAATTTTACATTAGAGCATATGCAAATATTTAAAGACAAAGAAGAGAAAGGCTAAGAATCAACAATACAAATATATATCTAACCTAATATCATCGGTTTGTTTGATAAAATATAAATAATAGTCGTAAGCTTTCTATTATTTTTACACCATTCCCCTAAAGTGAGTGTTGTAACCAGAGATAAATATTTATTTATAATATTTACACTCATGCACAAATCATAGTTTCCATGATGATGAAAACAAAGAATGAAAAGTTGAATATTATCTGAGAAATTCTGCTTTTATTTGAAAACTACTATTTTTACATACATGCTGACCCCTAACCTTTAAAATGAGAGGTCGTTTATTACAATCTGTTCAGTAATTTTTTCGTAATTTCTATAAAAGGGATTATCAAATTATATTGAAGATATTTGATAGGCCTATGGAGAGTGATAAAATGAAATTGAGAGGTCAAGTGTTTAGTGTATGATTGTGTAAGTGAGTGGGTGAGTGTGAAAATGACAATTTTAATGTGATAAAGTGAGTATAAAAGATTGAGAATGAGTATTTGATAGAGATCGAGTGAATGTGAGTGATAGTGAGATTATGTGTATGTGTTAGAGAAAAAATACCACAAGTAGATGGAAAGAGAGTGTGTGTGTGTGTGTGTTTGTGTGTGAGAAGAGAGAATGTGTGTGAGAAAAAGAGTTTGTGAGAGAGTATGTGAGAGAAAGTGAGATAGTGTGAGAAAGAGAGAATACGTGATAAAGGGTATGATAAAGAGAGAGAGTAAAGTTTTGGGAGGGATATTGTAGGAAAGAAGAGGAAATGTGAGGGCGTGTGAGAGAGAGCGTTTGAGAGAGAAAGTTAGAGAGAGAAAACTAGAGTTGAGATTTAGAAAAAGATTTGAAGAGAGAGATTGTTTGAGAAAGAGAGTTAGAGAAAGAACTTGAGAAAGTGAGTTTGAGATAAAGAGAATTTGAGAGAGTTTGAGCTAGAGAGAGTTAGAGTGATATTAAGAGAGTGAGCGTGAGATAAGGAGAGTTTAAGAGAGAGTTTGTGAAATAGAGTTAAATAGATAGAAAGTTAGAGAGAAAAATCGTTTGAGAAAGAGAGTGTGTTTGAGAGCGTGAGAGAGTGTGTCAGATAAAGAGAGAAAATGTGAAAATATATATGTGGTACACAAAACATTACTTTTAAATATAATATCCTCAAAATCAAGTTGTAAAATGCAAACATATCTTGACTTGCGTATTTGTATTGTGTTACTATTCAATAAAATGAACACCAAAACACATTATTTGAATAAAATGAACATCAAAACCCATTATTTGGATTAAATGAACATCAAACCCCATTATTTGGATTAAATGAACATCAAAACCGATTATTAGAAAAATAAATGAACTCCAAAACTCATGCTTAGATAGGTACTTATTTAAAATGGCTGTTTTCAAACATTATTCAACAAGTTTTGAGCTTATAGTCCATACCAAAACATTTTTAAACATCATTTTTTAACGCGCGGAACAAAACGTAGACAATATGTTCACGAACTCAACAACTTAACCTTTTAATTTTCGAATTACGCTCAATATTATTGATTTAAATGAAAATTAACGCTAACAACATTCAAATAAAATATAATTGTTTCCCCAGTTAGTCATCTCAATTTAGATGTGTTATGACCAGCATCCAAAGAGAATATTGTGATGTGTTTGGACCAACAAATAAAGATTGAGTTATTATTTTTTAGTCAAAGAGATATATTTTATCTAGAGAGCTACAGCCATGCAGCAAATAATGGTTTCCATGTTGACTAAACAAAGATTGAAAAACAGAAAACTTTCTGTGAAAATCGGGTTTTCTTGGAATACTAATATTTGTACAGCATCCTGTACCGTTAAAATAAGTGGTCATTTGTCAAAATCAGTTCAGTCATTTTCTCGTAATTTCTATTACCGAAAGCGGGCTTATCAAATTATATATAATAAATGAGAACTCACCCAGGTCAATAAGACAGAGTTTCTGGCGAACGTCAAAAACAAGAGACAGCTCATAGATATGACATTTAACTTAGCTTATTAATAATAGTTTTGTATTTATACTTTTTCTAAAAACATAAATATGTTCTAATATTCCCTTCTTCTCTTCAAAAACCAAGATCATTATCAAGATGAATATAATGCAGACCACCTCATTGTGTTACCAACAATTGATAAAGCAAGAGCTAGATTTAATGTAGTTGTAGTTGACCAGAATACTGATCACTGGTTCTTATCTCAAAGGCATCCTTATCTGATAAAGCCACCTGATTTCGTCCAGCTTCAAAGCAAAGAGACTTTGTTTAACATTCCTCGACAAAGGGCTGTTGTGGGTGAGATCTGCGAAGTTCTTCTTTTTATACACGCAGCGCCCGAATGTGACGATGTGATACAACAAACAATATTGTATCCAAACAGCAAGTAAATATCTTACAGCACTTTTACCAACCAATGATGCGGCTACACAACAATCCTACTATGTATACTTGCATGTGCTAAACTCTAATGGAAATATACTGGATCTAACATTATGGAGATGATTAAAGTTAAGACTTAGATAGAAAAGTCAGGAAATAACAATCACAAAATGTTAACACTTTAATTTGAAGAATTAGATAGTTACAACATTGGTAGATGAATTAAGTGATATTAAAATTAAAAAAGATTGATTATAATTTGCTTCTAATGAGAAAAAAAATGTCATAAATGAAAATTGCCATTAAATTGATATACATCATCAAATGAATTAAAACATAGGTTGACGACAATTCTAAAATACACGTATTATATATTAAAATTGTGTTACAAAACTTAGATACAATAAATTAAGGACAAAACAAAGTTTAAAATTCAACTGTGTTGTAAATAACTTATTAAAGTTAAATCGGTAGGTTAACATCTCCTATATGAAGTTTAAAAAAAGTGATTAAGTGTTCTTATTACAAAGATTTGAAGAAAATAATAATTTCAATTTTAAGGTTATGTATAAAACCTAAGCCTTATATTATTTCAGTCCCATTACTCCTTGTGATAATCAGCCATTAGAAGGATGCTGAGTTATATTCTTCCGATATGTTTCGGTATAAAAATACCATAATCATGGAAACTGTAAAATGAAATTAAAGAACATGAAGAAAAATTGAAACTTATGTTGTGCTAAAGTATTGATAATTAACGTTATATTAATGAATTTGTAAAAGACAATTAATAAACAAACAAACTTACCAAGTCTTTGTGTGGTACACAGAGTGTCGCTACAACTGAGATATGTAAACTAATCAAGGCGGAGTTGGAAAGAAAAGGTTTGTGGCAAAAATAAAAGACTAATGGAAAAACGAGCTGAGCAAGGGAAAGTTATCATAAGCACGGTTTAAATTGTTAGATAGGGAAACTACTATTGAAAATAGTGATTGTAGAGTGGTCTATGCAAGCAGGGATAGATAGATTTATTGGAGGGATTATGAAAAATGAAGGATAAGGAACTAATCTTCTCGACTCCATCTCGGACGGGTCACTATCTACGCTGGAAGGTAGAGCAGGATAAACGAGGTTACATGATTTTAATATTTTTAGGTAGATGCGTTAATGTGTTCACAATAATTTGATTTGATAGTTTTAATTGTTCATTAATGCTTGATTTATTTTGGAATAAATATGCTTGAATTAAAACGTTTTAAGCTGGGTTTAATTTGGTACCTTTATGATATATGTGAAGGGGTTTCATACATACATATATATTGGTTTGGGTTGATGGTTAGAGTTTTTTTAAATGGTCTGCAAATTTTGATTCGGTCCTATTGTGTTTGAAATCAAATATGTGCTCTTTATAACGAACCCTAAAATGTTAGCCTGTCTGGCCAATGTAGATACTATTGCATTCACAAGTGAGTTTATAAATTCCATTTTTATTATATTTATCATTTTTATTTAAATTACTGTTACTAAAATTTATCTTTGTTGTATTATTGGTGGAAAAAGCAATGTTGGGATTTTACTTTTTGATAATATTTGTGACGCGATAAATTTCAGGACCAGTGTAAGTAAATTTAGCCCATTTCTTATTTTTATTTGAACTATTTTGGTTATTATTGGTAAGAGTGGTTGAGAAATTATTAGATCTTAGTTTGTTTTTCTGTTTGTTTAAGATTTTGTAGATGATAGAGTGAGAATAACCATGATTAGTGGCTATTAATTTGATTGTGTTGCGCTCAGTTTTGTTGTTGGACTTACAAAGTGGGATATTTAGTAACCGATGAACTAGGCTATTGAAGGCAGCAAGTTTATGAGAAGTGGGATGATTAGAATCATTTGAGATGATGGCATCAGTGTGGGTGGGTTTCCTATGTATCTTGTAAATTAATTTGGTGTACAAATTTTTTGAAATATTGAGGTCTACGTAGTTAATACTGCCATTATTATCATTATCAATAGTAAAAGAGAGATAAGGGCGACTGTTGTTGATTAGTGTGGATACATCAAGGAAAGTGTGGTTATTGTCATAGATAATTAGGTAATCGTCTACATATCTGCAACATAATTTGATGTTTAGCAAATTGTTTAGATTATTGAAGATGATAAGATCATATTTTTGTAAGAATATTTCTGACATAAGACATGATATAGGGGATCCCATTGCAAGTCCATCATTTTGTGAATAAAATTGGTTGTTGAATTGGAAATAGTTTTGGTCGGTGACAATTTGGACTAAATTCGAAATATGATCAATATACTCTTTAGTGAAGTCCAGAGGTGTTAGAGATTCTTTAATGATGTTAATGATTTCTAATACTGGCACATTTGTGTAGATGTTGGAAATGTATAATGACATACATGTAGTATTTTTGTTAGTGGAAATTGAGTTTAACTTTTTAGTTAGGGGAATAGAGCTTTTAATATTGAATGTATTAGGAAGTTTTAAGTTTTCAGATAGTATTTTGGCTATCTTTTTGACAAGTTTATATGCTGATGCAGTGTGATAGCTCAGCAGAGGTCTGATTGTAATGTTTGGTTGGTCAATTTTCGGTAGTAACGTGAAGGTAGGGGTTTGGGGGTTCATGTCGAAAAACCTGAAAAAATCTTTTTGTTGTATTATTAAAGGGGATTTCTTTATTGTTTTTTTTAATTTGTTAGTTAGGTCAATTTTTAGTTCTTTTATATTGTTATTCTGAATGAATTCTAGGGTTTCGGAAATATAATCATTTCTATCCACGAGGACAATGGTGTTTTCTTTAATACCTTTATCAGTTTTGACATTGATTATGTTGTTGGATTTAAATTCATGTTTTAAAATAGAGATATTTTTGGTTTGATTGGGGGAATCAAAATGAATATTTTTTTCTTAGATATCTAAAGTGACTCTTATATATATAATAGTCAGTTTCAAGCCATTTGCCAAACATACTTTAAATTGACAGTATTGAATAACATACCTCGTATTTTCGGCTAACGTCGTCAACTATTTCTCATGTTTCTTGGTGAGAGGGATTCATTTCTCAGAGAAGAACTGCAAATTGGAATGAAGTTCATCTACATCTCAAAGTTACTCTAGGTCTGCCTTTAGGATATAAACTGTATATGTGCCGTTATCTATCATACGTACGTCAAACTGATCAATTTCTTCCTATTTGACCAATTTGAACCCCCATAGGGTTTGTAATTAAGCATAGAGAATGAGTAGCAATTCTTAGTTTGTAGTGTAGCAACAGTCAGACACGTAGGCCTTGATTAGCCAAATGTGGCCAGGTCAGGGCTTTGTGCTGGCCTGTTCAATGGGGCTGGTAGGCTAGAGAATCACGGACAACATGGCGGACCGTAGAATGTTAGTTAAGAAATGCGCGCAAATTAAGATCAAAATGAAAGGGAACCACATCATGTCCCATGATACCTTTCTCTTGAATCTGTGAGATTAACCATGTTGCGAAATAATAAGATTCTCCATGTACTTACCCATTAAAAAGATTGTCCGAATAAATTGACGTGATGACATCCCAGATCACCTTTACGTGCGATGCATTCCTTTGTAACTCATGCATGAAATAAGGATTCACCTTAGCCCAGAAGTAAACATTTCTCGTGCATAAATTGTGGTAGATTTCACATTCCCCGGGAAACATCACCTTTGTTCGATACACTCAATTTGTAAAACAAAGCATGACCAAATACAGATCACAGTTCCTTGTCTCTAGCCAATAATTCATTGACGAACATCAAGTTAAACGACTTAATATTCAAGTCATATGATATTGCATTCTTGACTGCGTTACAAGAAATTCAGCAGATAATTTCACTGGAGAATACAATCGAATCGGCGTCGGCAGTACGTGCAACCAATCACGTTTTCTTTTGCCAAATCCACAGCCTGTTTTTAGGACTGCCTGAAGCAAATGCTCATTTTTCTCAATCAAGAACTGTCACGTTTCGAGGTTGGACCTTATTAAAGTGATCCTGAAATCACTCCATTGTTTGTCATTTACGAACTCATAGACTTATCACTAACCCTAAACACTCCTCAACACTTTAAATGCTGCCACTTACGTCAGCCATTCTAGGCGTGCTTCCCTCAAATATCGAGGTTAGTGAGTCTCACTGTGATACTAATTCAAATAACCACTTTTTTATGTTGTTATGTTTAGCGCAACGTCCCATTCGGGTTACACGCCTATGTACCAATTACACTTACGAGTTATGAATGTTGAATTTTAGAGGAAATGTACCTGAATTTGCGTGGACGGAGAGTGGAAAAGAATTTATGAGAACCACCCTCAGTACACCCAACCGGGATGAACCCTGATTTTCCAGTTTTCGGGAGTCTGTTCTATTGCGAGACTAGTGTCACGAAGTGGGTAACAACATATCGATTACCATTTGGGGTGTGGGGACTTCTGGGCAACTTATATACGTTATACAAGTTGCCCAGAGGTACTATTCTTACTTTCAAGGTTTTGAAATTTACTTTTTGTATGTGTATGTTTCTAATGACCCGTGTTTTTAAATGACATATATTACACATCACGTTTCTTTTTACATAATTCTATTTGTTGATGAAGGGATCAACTGTTTGTGGTGTTAATACTAGCGACGTGTTTTGCACTCCATTTGATTACTGGAGTGCTACTACTGATCACATGTGTATCACCAAACACAATTTGACGCAACATTATGTATGCTGGAATGTTTTACTGAACTAATGATTAACGTAGTATTGCTATGTTTTAGGTTTCCAAATACGAATTTAGCGTAGTGTTGCTATAGTTCCGTTGCTAATAGCCAAGTGTTTAAATGAGGGTTGTTTCTTATGTATTGTTACAGACCACTTGTTTGGCTGAATTGCCTGATATAGCTCCACCGGTCAGCTTCCCCATGGGCAGAACAGTTCTATTTGTTTTAACGGTCGGATGGTTCAGTGGCAGACGAATCAGCAGCAGACCGACTCCAGCAGTTCGGGTAGCAGTAAAAGGAACGGCTCTGTCGAAAACAAAGGTAGTCATAGGAGTAATCAAACACACACACAGAATTAGAGTAGCAACTATTGAAATGAACATATGATATCAAAGATATCAATCATCTGTAATTTTCTACAAAGTACTAATGTTGCATAATATAAGCACAGTAAAGTTGATATATAAAATTATTTGATTATTATTACCTTCAATATTCTTACTTTACATTAATTATATTAATTAAAAACATAACATATCTTACTGCCACAACACTATATATGTATGGAAAGAGAGCGAGAGAAAGAGAGAAGTGTTTATGTAAGTACCACCAATGTTTTCTATACAAGTTATTTATCATAATGTGACAGGAAAAGTAATGAATGTTATTAACGTCAGTAGATTAGGTTACATTCAGGTAAGGCCTCTCGCACCACTCTTTTCGCTTTCTTAAGTCATATAGAACGAGTTCTGGCAGTCAGAAGCTATTGCAGATACTTGGAAAGCAAAATTGAAAAAAAAAAAAATGAAAAATGATTTAAATATTGAATGACTCTAAAGCTGTTTGAAGGGAATTTGTTATTTTTGTGTAGCACTTTTATTGATTCCTTTCTATACCACGTGTATAGTAAGAGCCTGGTTGTAGCTCATGTCAGTGGCCACGTGGACTAAATGTATATCAAATGTATACTAAGACACTGTACTTGATAGTGGTTTGTCGCAACTGTAACCTTGAATAATACCGGAAAATATCTATCTCAAGACCGTTTCTTGGATGACTGGGAGGCCTTATGCCTTAATCCTACGCTCACACAGCAAGTAAAGAAACAATCGTGCCCCAATCAGGATATCAATAATGGCCCCGGAGCAAGCTTGGGTCAGCCAGTTCTACATGAGCTGGGATGTTTCATGGGTTAATGTTGGTAGAATGTTGGTTAGGCAACCATTAACTATGGGAATGTTGAACATGTGATTTGGGTGACCTAAAATCTTACAACTGTACTTAACATAAGTTACATTGTGGATGTTCTGAATTCATTCTATACTCTGATAGGAAGTATTTGTGAAATGTGCTTTGGTCTCAACCATGAGCACATGACTCTGAACTAAAGTTAGATTGAGAATCTGAGTCTAGCAAAGCTCAACATGGTGCACTGACTCATTAATATTTCATTATATGGACAAATGTAGTTAGACAAGTTAACCTGACCCATGAATTCTGTAAATAGAGTGCAATCACACTTTTACTACCTCTCTTGTTACTAATAAAGGCCTGGCTTTAGGTGTTGTCCATTAGTGGTCGTTCGAAATGCTGCATGTGTAAGGTCATCATGGACTGTGTGACTATTTATTGGGTACTTGGAGGAGTGGGTTGTTACCTTTTGATTGCAAGTCTTACAACAGCTTTGTCACACTGATGATGCACATGACTAGAACGTAAGCAGTTGTAGCAATGACTGTGTATGTGAGCCGACATTTGCTGTTTGTTTACACTTTAACTCTTGAATAGTTTGCATTAATATAAATAATAAGCATGATCTCAACGTACACCTACCCTTGCGATTGTCATGTAAATATTACATGATTATCTGACTTACTTTAGCTATACGCTGTTTATATGGTGAAAGTAAGTCTACTGCTATTTGTCTTCATTGTTTCTAAAGACTGACACCGTGTGTCTAAGGATGTGAATATTTCATCAGATGTGGGAAGTTGCTTTGGAGGTATGTGTAGCCTTCATTCCCTTCTTGACACAGGATCAAGTCTGTCAACAGCTATCTGCACAAGCATGTCTTCCCTTAAATTATAATCAACTTTCTCCGGAACCTCCAAGGCATATAAATGACTCTTAAACGTATCAACAAGGTTTCTTAACTCCCTTGCTGATTCTCTGCTGAGTATGCTTGTTTTTAATTGGCCCTTTATATGTTTGCTTACTATCAGACTTTCGTTACAATACTGCGAAATTAGTGCTGCCCAGACAGCACAGTCGCTTTCTACAGAAACCAAAAACTTTTGAACTACCTGTGATAGTGAAACGCTGCAAGGTCATGGTTTATTTTTGATATCTATTATGGTACTTCCCCCACGCTGTGTAATATCATCAAAACTAGGTAGGCTAATGGGCTTTAGCTTTATATATGGCCTTGCCTTGGAAGTTTGCGAGGGCATAGTAACTGCTGATTGCACTGAACGTTCATCTTCCTGCGGCTGTAACCACGTTTGGATTACTGCTATTACATGCGTCCGGGCATTTAGCAGAAAAGGAAGGTAATTGCGAACTTCTTGAGAAGGCTTCAGGGACAGTCTTACGAAGATTAACCGGAGCATATAGAGCAACGTGGCTCTTGGGATATGCCCACTGGTCCTGCTAATAAGGGAGAGAGGGGCCCTGTATTGGCTTAAGGAGGGTGATGTTGGTAAGGTAGAGCAACTGACGAAAAGAGTGACAGCCACAGTAGACGGAATCGCTTTGGAGTTACAAGAGGAGTGGCAGGATGAATGGGATGCAAGCACTACTGGCAGAGGGGCACACCAATTTTTACGAATATTTGGGAAGGTTGGAAATGAACCATCTTGTCCATTAAAAAAGGCCCACTGCACTACATTAATGGAAAGGGACCATACAGGGCCACGTTATATGAGTTGGTTCTGGTAGATACAAAGGACTGTGAATGTGGGAACGATGATACAACTGAGAACGGGGTGTTATATTGTGGTTGACAATAGATTGTCATGCCCCAAGTTGGGCGCCATTTGTTACGATCTCATAACGTGTTCCTGTTTGGATGCTATTTATTACACCACTATTAGCTGGCATCAGTTTGGACGCCAATTGTTACGCCCCACTGTTGGTTGCTTATTATTATGTTCTTATAGCTGGTCCACGTTGGGCCACCAATTGCTACCTTACGTAATATTTTTGATTATAAATGCCCCACGTTTGGTAAGTCATTTATAACCTTATGGGATTTTTACTTGTTTAATGTCCCGCTGTTGTTTCGTCATTTGTTACGTTTAAATAGTTATTATCACTCCCTACATTGGGCTTCACTTTTATGATAAAAATAACTAACGTCAGATAGAGTTTGATATTGGTTTATTCAATGATAGTTATTGATACTTTGATAGAAAAAATGGCCATGTTGCACGAGCACCGAGCATACGTCCTCCAAGACAATGACTGACATCACAGTGTCTCTGAGATTACATCACCCGTGATATACTCAGTCCAATGGAACTTACTAGAATGTTTAGTTCGCGAAAACGTATAGAAGGATACAGAATGGCCTAGAACCGGACACTGCCTCAAATTGAACATCTACAATGTTCTGGGTTATTCCAGAGCAGGAAGTTAATTTTTAAAAGACTTTACATTTGAAATTTGACCAACTTACGTCACACACTGAAGTTAGTTACAGTAGCTGAGGACTCCTAACTTCAGGGCGTGACTTAAAAACAAGAAATAACTAGTAATTTCCTAGTTAGAATCTTGTAACTATCATATATGAATAATTTAGAATAAGATGTGCTTTAAGCGCCAAGTAATAAAATATAAAATTAAAAAAATAATATACATATATTATATAAAATTAAGAGGAGAATATTGTCACTGCTTTCAAATATTCTTTAGGGTAAAATCAGGGACATTAGAAGACATAAGATTCTACCTAAAATAAATTCAAGGATGACAGGTGTGGAACGGGTTAAGGTACCTGGATGGATGGGGGTACCTAGACTCCTTGGGGAACGTAATGTCGGAAATGAAGAGGGTGGGTTATATGGCAAATAACGTATGAAGAAAAGAACAAGAAATTAAATTAGAGGAACAAGAAAAGGAGAGCGAGACAGAGACCAGGGACTTGAGTGCTGTGATTTTTGCTTCTGAAGGATTGTATATATCATCGAATGAGAATATCCTTTGGAAGCCTCTTGTTGCTTAATAATATTGAGCTCTCTTTAGAAATGATTTTTGTTAGTAGGTTTATGAAGTAATCGGTAATTCACGCTGTTTAAAATAGCTCTTTGTGGCTAGTGAAGTGGTCAGAGTGTGTGGGTAGGACCACCAACAATTGTCTAGTCAGCATTCCCATCATCAATGGGTAGCTCAGAAAAAGATCCCTACTGTTTCCTGACTATCAGTTGGAGGAGTTGGCCCCTCCTAAAGTGCAACCCAAACGTCATTAGAGAAGGTCAGAACTTGGCCTTAGGTATAGCTTCGTTTCCCGAAGTATTGACCCTAAATTTCACAGTGGGGAACTCGTGGAGGTGTTCTGACCAGTTATCCTCGGATAAAACCAGGTACGCACTACGTACTACCAACCAATTAGTGGATGTAGGTGGGTAATATCTCCTTCCTCACCCTCACCCAGATGACTCTACAGGGATTCCACCAGCCAGCCCCCTGAATAGATGGTCAGGAGCAACGCCCAGCCGAGGAAGAAAGGCCGTTGTCGGGTAACACCAACATGGAGACAACCTGCAGCGATTTTGGGTGAGTAGATCTGAGACAGTCAGATCTCTCTTTACTACACTCTCCCATAGGAAGAGCATCTGGGCTGACATGTACCCCCACGAGGGAAGGAGTGGATTGTGTCTCAGACCAGGCCTAAAGGGCGGACATGACCATCGTGGCGTTATCTCCGGAGATATATTTCACACCCGATTTGGAAATTTGGTTTGAGGTTAAAGGTTATTTTTGAGTACATGTCAGTTTGTTATACAGTTCCATACTCCTATATTTTTCCATTCGCTATTGGAAGATACATCTTGAAACTGTGACAGCTGAGCTACAGAGACCGGTCCGAGCACCCCAACACCCTGGTGACGTCCAGCGAATACGAGATTGCTTCACCATCGGCCGAGCTGGCGAGGCAAGTCAAGGAGCCAGTGATACTTAAGAGCAACGCCACTAGAAAGTGCCAGCAACCCAGAGTGGACAGAGATCCACAAAACAAGTTCCCGAGAGCCACCATTACCGAAGGTGCGACTGAAAAATCACCAGAGAGTGGGAATTATGTCAATCAAAACTCCCTCTAGAAGGGTAGAGGATTTTGTTTGAATATGTATATGTATGTATATATATATTTTATGCCCTTAGATTGAGTATGTATAGCTATCCAAAATTTGTTTTAATTCAATTGTGATTTTTAAATTATTGAATGTAATTATGTACTAAATAAGAGGGTATTAGGAAAAACTTTATTGTCGATTCCATCTTCACAGCTCATAATGTTGCACCGTTTGATGAGTCCCTTCAATCCCACTCTAGGGTCACGCTGTCTGGCGAGTATCTACAAACTATGTGCAAGACAGGGAGAACACCCCTCACGCCCAGACAAGTCACACCCTGATGTCAGAAAAGCATAGAAACCCAAACTTCGAAGGGAGCAACAAGTCAAGAATAACAAACTCTCCGTCGAACGCCCATCCTATACGTCTGCAGAGAATTCGCTCTTTCCACCTTCCAAATCGGTTCCTACTGCCCCCTCATCAATTATTCTAAACACTCCATTTCTTTCATAAAAAAAACTACCTCACTTCCCACCAACCAAGCCCCGAACCCACAGCAGCCTCCCACACTCCTAGGTCACCTAGAATCTTCCAAACACCAGTTTATCTAAGTGCCACTTTCTGAACGATCAATTCGTTGGGATTTTGTGGATATTCTGCAAGAAGATGAGCCCGTATGGCGGACATTCATACCCCTTTTTTTTCCACTATCCTATCCAAGCCACTCTACCCTAATCCTCTTGTTATCTCCCGCCAAACCGCAACAAGTTGGCATAAAGTAATTTGGTCTAAGCCTTAGGCCAAGTGACTCTAGGACATTCAACATTCTACAAAATTGATTTCCAGGCTAAAAGACATGATTGTATCTTACTTGTGTTGAACTTAATAGTCTCATCTTTTAAGTGGATATTTATATTATGCTAAATGACTTTTGGCGAAATTAATTTTTAGGCCAAATGACTTCTTCGCTGCCCAGATTTATGAGAAGTTTTTTTTTGGAGCTCAAATGACTTAATGCTAGTTGATTTTAGACCATCTAACTTTTCATGAAATTTATTTTAAGTATGTTTATGTTGTCTTGGAAACATTCGTTATTATTTGTTATGATGCTATTAGTTGGCGTGGTGTTTCGTATTTAATTAATATATATTTACCATATTTTCTAAAATAAAACACAATTCATTGTTGATGAAAATTAGGCAGTAAGGCTTGCTATGAACAATGGCTTATACCAAAATCATCTCTCATCAACTCAAATCAGAAAATTGTTTTACGAATAAATAAGTTTTATGTACGCTCTGCATTGTGCAGTGTGAGTCTTTAGGCCAGAATCCCACAAACCCGAAACCCATAACATAATTTTTATTTGAAATAAGGTTTAACCCTCCTGATACCATGGGGTCACCAGAGACCCCAGCTCAACTTTGTTGACCTGTATAACCTGTAATATATTTTCAAAAATTCTGAAAAAAATTGACTTTGTTTATTTATCTATCCACCTTATAATGTATTATTGATTTATTTTTTATTTTTAAAATTAGTACCTCAAAATTGATTTTATACCACTGAATACCATTGAGGTCATATTGACCTCAAGATTTAAAATATTTGTTTTTAAAGTTTTGCGCATTTAAAATGTTTAAAAACACACACAACTGCTACCATCTATTGTGTAACGTTATAATCAATCTATTTATATTCTCATAAGTTGACTAAAGATAGCAGCATTTACATCATCTTGAATGAAATGCTATAAGAAACTATTCTGCTAGTTGAGGAACGTTTTGGCCAAAATGGGGATAAAAGGTTGTCAGTAGAAGAAATATCAAAAATTCTAAATGAAGAGATTAGGGTTTTCTGATTTTCCAAATAATGTGGAATTTGAACATAATAAAGAAGCTTCTGAGGATGAAGAAGAAGTAGATTTTGTCGATAGTAATGTTCAAAGCTTTGATGAAGATGAATATAATTCTGATGATTCATCAATGTCTACAGCTTCGCAACAAAATTATTTCAATTAAGTAATGTACTGTCAAACTTATTTATTGGCAGGTATAATTGGTTTTTTACCAAACTATAAAAGAGATGTACTGGGTCGGCAACCGAGCCTAAATGTAATAAGTATTGCACCTGGTCCTACACGTTACAGCATCAGAAATGTGGACACTGTACAATCTGCATTTGAGCTTTTTATCAAACCAAGTATTGATGAAGAAATACTGAAGTGGACTTACAAAGAAGGTGGTATTACTTATGGAGAGTTATGGGTTAGTGTTGATAAGGATGAACTGGTGTGTTTCTTTGGATTGTTGATACTTGTTGGCGTATTCAAAGCTCATAATGAGGCTATAACAAACTTGTGGCATCTAGAAGATGGTCGCCCAATTTTCAACAGGTTTATGGCTAGAAACAGGTTCACACAAATATCACTCTGTATACGGTTTGATAATGCTGAAGCAAAAAGGCAGAATCGAAGTACTGAAAAATTGTCACCAATAAGCAATATATACCAAATGTGGTCTGAAACATTACAAGATGCTTACATTCCAAATGAGAATGTAACTGTGGATGAGCAATTAGTTACTTTCAGGGGAAGATGCCCATTCCGTCAATTAATTCCATCAAAACCTGGAAAATATGGTATAAAGCTCATGGGCAGCACGTGACAGCAAAACATATTATGTAATAAACATACAAGTTTACACAGGCAAAGAAACTAATTCTCCTTGGGAGGTGAACCAGGGGAAGAGAGTGGTGCGGGATATGGTGAATGGTTTGGAGAAAAGTGGAAGGAATATTACAGCCAACAACCTTTTCACAAGTCTTAGTCTGGCAATAGAGCTAGAAAAGAAACAATTAACACTATTGGGAACAATAAGAAAAAATCGTTTTGAGTTGCAACTGCTGTTCACAACTGTTAGACGTCGAGAAGTGTATTCTTTTCTGTTCAGATTTCAGAAAGCAGCCACAATAGTATCATATTGTAAAAAAAAAAAAAAAAAAGGAAAAGGGGTAACTCTATTGAGTACAATGCATTACTCAGCTCAAACTGAAAACAAAGAAAGAGCCAAACCTCAAATGATTCTGTACTATAATTCAACAAAATCAGGAGTTGACACCATGGATAAGTTGGTTAGAACATACACAACCAAACGAATGACAAGGAGGTGGCCTATGGTTTTGTTCCACAATATGTTGGATATAAGTGTTCTAAATGCTTTCATTATTTGTATCTATTTAAATCCAAATTGGAATCGGAAGACCAACTACAAGAGACGAATATTTCTCATGGAATTGGGTAAATCCCTAACAAAACAAAATCGACAACGATGTGCTTGTTTCTCAAACAACCACACCAACTCAAAGAAGTGCAAAGCGCGGACGATGTTCATTATGTGATCGATCAGTAGATAGGAAGTATAGTGATAAATGTGTTAAATGTGTATATTTTGTTTACAAAGACCATTAAATCATTGTATGTAAAGATTTCGAGAATAACTGAAGTAGCCTAACCAATCGTTTTTATACACATTCCAATATATTCTCTTTGTAACCATTCAATTTGTATTCTGTGTGATGAAGTACTGCTTTAAGTTTCATTGGTTTTATAATATATATATATATATATATATATATATATATATACAATATATCATTACAAATAATAAGTCAAAAATATTAAAAGTAAAATATTAATTAATTTATTATGACAATAAATCATGGGTAGAATGTAATATTAATAAAAAAATTAATAATGGGGTCTCCAGTGACCCCATTGGTATTCAGTGAAACAAAATTATTCTGGTAGTAGGAGGGTTAAAGATGCGCTATGCAAACTGGTTTAATCCAGAATCTCATTTGACTAGCTTACATATATTTTTTTTGGTCGCAGAGATTGAGAGTGGTAATTATTGTGTACCATGGCTACAAACTATAGCCAGCAAACATCCACCACCAAGTGTACATCCAGCACTTACCCGATTTAACGGCTATACCGGGGTGACATACGGAGCAAGAAGACATGCCAGCCGATGACTGTGACCGCCACTAAGAGTAAACAATATCTGAGGCCTCTCGGGAACGCGCAGTTGTTTCCACAGGACTAAACCCATGTACTGGTTGATGCGCAAGCGCGGCCTTGTGGAGGTTATTGGAGCTGTAGTGCTAAGTGTTCCCACCCCCCTTCTTCGTCTACTACCTCACAGCGTTGTGCGCAGGCGCTGATGAGGTAATCTAAGCTCTCATTTGCTGTGAATGACATCACCTTACGTCATGTAATCCATCCTCATTTCCCCGCTGTTACAAGCAGAATATAAGCAGGTGCTCAGCGATTCTCAGTACTCTTTGATGCCAATAGTTCTAAGGAACAACTTAGAATGTAAGTAGCCGTAATGTTGGGGATTCAAATAATATTTTTTTAAAACTATTACGTTAGTGGGAAGGGTTCGCGTACAGATATTTAAATATGTAGCTGCCTCTTTGCGCATTAGAAGAAGTTGCCTTTAATTTATATTAGGTTTTTTTGCGAGTTTCTATATTATTTCGAAGTCACGGAAATTGTCTTATAATATCTATTTATTACGGGTAGTATCGTTCAGCTGAGATTAAAGTATTAGTTGACCTTTTTTTTTTGTGATCACGTTGAAACTCATTATTAAAGTTTGGTTAGGCCTTCACGCACCGGTGCATAACTTATGTTATTCGTAGGTATGAAGCAATTAGAGTGAGAATTAAAGACATGGAACAGCCTAGATTTCTGTAACTTTTTGTATGTACTTAATTGACAAGCCAGTCTTTTGAGATTTGAATTCAAGGTAGCTCTTGTATGTTTCTTGTAGAATCCCATTGTGAGATTATATATAGCGGACATAATTAGAGCAATATTTTTAATGTTGTAAACTGACTTTACTGCTCGTCTTATAATTAATAATTCACAAACTGGTTATAATTTTGGTTAATTGGAGATAATTTATGTTATGTTTAAATGTTTATTATATAGCGTAGAACTCGCACCCTTATGCCATATTATAAGGTTATAAACTTAGATATTTACCAGTTATAAATAAACTCTGATTTTAATTTTGATTAATTGGAAAGAATTTATGTTATGTTTAAATGTCTAATAATTTATGTTGCGTAGAAGTCGCAACCTTATTTAATCTTATAAAATTATAAATTCAAGTATTTTCCTGTTATAAATAAACTTGCCGAAAGGCCCTAATTGTTACTACTGATTTTATCTAGCCACAACTCTAATTCCCTGATAAAAATACACAAGTTTAGGTGCTGATACCTGGGTTTGGTTGTATTGAGTGGTGGTCATTAAAGGTCCCGATGATTTATTATCATATTTCTTTTAGTATGACGCTCTCGCTGTGGTGAAATATTGGTCATATAGGGAAAGGACGCTACCGCCACAGGGCAGGGTTTATTTGCTATAAACTCTCTCTTAAAATCCCTTTTGATAGACATTTCTTCGGTTAAACTTAAGGACGGAGGATAAAAATAAAATTAACTGAGTATCAATCGTGGAACCTAAATTAATTGTATGCCAAAGGAAAACCAATCTAATGCATCTAAAGTTAAAACGTTATTGACAATACAATCATCTTTCTTGCAAACAAATGGAAGATGTGGCCCATCCAAACAAATCGTTTAGCACGGTGGACTAAATGCATTAATAGTATATGTATTTTGTTCAAGGACACATTTATATCCCATTGGTTCACTTTTTGGAAACGTCATTGGTTTCCAAATATTATCAAATTTAAAACTAACCGTATGTGAGTAGCTAGCATTTTGTAGCATACCAACTCAAGGTTAAATATCACTATTTCAAAATAGTGACTCGCATTCTACACGCTTCAAGATAAAGTGTTTGATATTAGGTTATAACAATAAATAACACTGTATAATTAATTAATCTACAGTCAACTGTAAAAAGAAATGATGACTAGACTTGTAACATCAACCGGGTTTGTTACTCATCATACACCCGATTCGATCCCTCTGTTCACAACAACTGGACGTAAGACGCTATAAGCACACCTGCCCGTGACGAGAGTTGAGTTCAGACTGTCGAGCCACAACAAAATACAGCTGACACCCAGATAACGTGCCACATCCTAGATGTTCCTGAATAATCAGTAAGGATGGGATGACGTTGCTTCAGGGGCGAGAACATCCTCAAATGTTAGATTTAAAGTACGTTCCACCCGATGACCGACTTACGTCTCCTTCCTGGGTTACCCCCTCTGGTTCCCTTACCTTAGATCCTTGTCTAACCTTCTCTGTGACAGCAACTGTATTCTTCGTATAGGAGTAGTGATTGTAGAACCACTCTTGGTGTGGAATTGATACGAGGACAAGCTAATTTGTTAGCTCGTACATTAGCATAATGTGGGACTAGTTATTATTTGTATGTACATCTTTAATTCCTATAAAATACGTTTCTGTTTAAAACTCTTATATATTTGGTATCTTTATTAAAAAAGAAATACCTTTAGACTCTTATTTTATTATTTAGATTAAATGTATTTGACATTTTTAAAATAATACTGATATCGATTGTAAAGGTTTAGTAAACCCTCTTATG
>JBCFYV010001749.1:0-46690 GCA_039000515.1 Timema cristinae
TGAAAAATGGTGAACATGGCCAAAAGAAAGAACAAGAGACGTAAAAATTTGGGGGTCGACTGATTTGCCAAAAAAAAAACACAGAATGTTTGGGAAAACTGTTCAAAAAAAAAAATCTCAGCGCAAAAAATTTTACAAAATAATTTACAGTATACTTCATCCGAGATTAAAAAAGCGCAAAAAAAGGGGACAGCATTGTTTTAGAACCCGGGGCGTTCATGGGGTTTCCACTTCAGAAGAAAAAAAAAACATTTGTAGACCACTTTGTTTTCTATGTGTAATTTTTTTTTCCAAATTTCAACTTTTGACTTGCGGTGCATTTCAAAGCATTTGGAACAGTAAATTTGGGAAAAAAGAGATTATATTTTTAAAAACAATCTTTCTGGGGAAAAAATTGGGGGGAGGTTTTGAAAAAAAACCACAGTGAAAATTTATCTAACATTTTAGCAGTAACATCAAACCAATTTATGCTGCGGTTAATAATGAAGTCAAAAAACTTTTGAAAATTTTTGAAAATATAGTAAAGCGAGGGTGCAAGTATCCTGAGACAATAAAAATACATCCAAGCTGCAGTGACAAGTATGATGTGCGGAAATGCATCTGGTGACATGTGCCCACCCTATGTCACATACAAAGCAAAAAAAATTTATGATCAATGGACAGAAGGCAGGCCCTGGACAAGGTTCAATCATACTAAAAGTGTGTGGTTCGATTTTGTGGTTTTTGCTTTTATATAAATACTTCTACATCTTAAGCCTTTGGCTGGGAAGAAAATTGTTCTTACACAGCCGCTTGATGTGTAGATACTTTCGTCCCCCTTAAATCTCAATGAAGAGAATGTTTAAACAATGGAAATTAACTGGAAAAGGAAGACGACAACCAACTATTCCAAAGACGGTGTTTCTTTTCTTTTTAATAATCTAAAGACAGAAATTTGCGAGCAATGCTGCAGAAAATATGAAGTCGGGATTCTTAAAAAATGGAATTTTTCCTCTGAATTGATGAAAAGTTTTAGACAGACTGCCATCGTTGATCACGTGGTAGAAAGCAGAGTTTATGATGCATTCATTCAACATTTGGAGCAATAATAATACAATTTCTGTACTTTGTAAAAGAAAAAAGCTAGTTAATATTGAGCCAAGAAAAACTATTTCTGCTGGGGAATTTTAAATTCAAAATCTTAACTACAGATAAAATGACTGAGAAGAACTCATTTACAAAAGGTGTATTGTGTCAGGAGCCTAGTTGTTAGTGGTTTGCAGTATAAATAAAAAAAAAATCTGCTTTCATCCTCTGAAAGTGACATAGACCCTGATGACGTCACATTACAATCAGAATCTGATATCCGCTTTTCATAAGAAATGAGTGAAATCATGATAATTTGATTTAAGTGATTTTAAAGTGAACATGTTTGAAACCATCAAATCAGTAATTGTGTCATATGAAGGAGAATTATGGCCTGGTAAAGTCATAGAAGTAAAAAAAAAAGTGGGGCAGTTGTAACCGGGTATGGAAAAATGTGGACATTTTTGAAAGTGGTCTCAAAGGGAAGTACATTCTGTTTCACAATTTGGAAAAAACTTTATAGAAGATCAGTATTTTTCTTACAGAGTTTTCAAAAACAAGACATTTTCAAAGTTAAAGGTTGGATTAGCCATTGGGGACATTCATTTTTAATTGTAAAAGGAAAGCTGATGTAACTGTTTGTTTATATTGTGAGAAAAGTGGTCAAACTTATATTTGTTTTTGAGAGAAGTTTGAAATGTTTTGTTAATGTATGTAGTCTATTTTAGATTTTAGCTTGTAAAACATGGATGGACCATATTTTGGCAACTTAGATCACAACTATGCACCAAAAGATCTATTTTTTTAAATACCAGACTATACATAAAATATATATTTTAAAATTGTGGCATTTTACTTAGAAGAAATGTATGTTCTCAAAAACAAATTTATTTAGTTTAAAATTTAGTAGTATGAAACATATAATAAAAATGTAAAAATTGGACCATAGTTAGGTGAATTTACGGTAATCATCTAAAACAATTAGCTTATATTTTCCTTATTTTTTTATTAATCCTAACTAGTGCAAATGAATAACTCCTGGCTGCCCAGGCAGCTAGAGGTTCAATTCACACTGGGTGCAACTATAGGTGGTCATTACAGTTATGGTTTCCAATCTCCAGTTTTTTT
Source organism: Timema cristinae (assembly GCA_039000515.1). NCBI lineage: Eukaryota > Metazoa > Arthropoda > Insecta > Phasmatodea > Timematidae > Timema > Timema cristinae. The sequence continues at coordinate 2,194 of JBCFYV010001749.1, forward strand.
TTAATGTATAATATACAAGGATGACCCAAAAGTCCGCAACCCTTTTTTTCATAGAAAATTTATCTCAAAAGAACATGGAAAATAAAACATGTTGTTTATATGTATGGCAGTACTATAATGTTGGCAGGGTATTGTGCAGGCCTTGTGACCTTGATACATACACTAGGTCTAGCCAGTTGAGTTACATCATTTGAAAGTGAAAGATGAATTTTTACAAGCAGAGCGAGTATTCATTTTGGGAAAACAATATTTAAAGCCAGGGGAATGGTTTTATTTTAAGTGGTTATGTAAAATGTCAGAAAAGTGTTTTTGAAGTTCTGAAAATCCACACATTTTCCATGTGGTGCCTTTACACAGCTATAAGATTAGAGTGTGGTTTGCAATTTCACATGCAGTGTGGGGGGTCTCTTTTATTTAGAGAAACTGTTTAATGCTGAATGTTCCCAGGAATTTGTTATGCAGTTCATCGCATTACGGGAGGAAACAAAAATGTGGTTGCTGGTTTCAGCAGATGGCGCCACTGCACACACAGCCAATTCCCCATGACAATGCTGGCTGAGTTTTTGGTGACCAGGGGATTTCTAAGGGTTTGTGGACACCCCGTTCCCCAGACCTAGCTCCCCTGATTTTTTCTGTGTGGATACTTAAAACATACAAGTGTATGTAAACAAACCTCGAACCTTGCTGAACTGCGAACCAACATTGAGAAGTGTGTTGCAACCATACCCCAGGCACTGATTCGTCATGTGTCTAGAAATATGGTTAAACAAGTGAATTTGTATTACAGAGAAAGAGGATCACCCTTTCAACACCTTTTGTGATTCCTTAGGCTTATTGTTGGTTTACATTAGATGTAATATATATATGGCACAAAATATAAGTTTTTACTTTGGGTTGCGTGACTTTTGGATCACTGTATAAATACATTTTATGAACAAAAGGGGTAATGATTAAGGGCCTATCAGCACATGTTTTTACAAACTAGCCTAATACTAGAGCAGACACAACACCTAGTCCCTCAGCTGACAATTTAAAAATGGTACATTTCTAGCTATGCCGGAAATCAAACTAAGACACCGGTTTATTTTGGTATGGCAAAAATGTTTGAGTGTTCCATAAGTAAGCTATCTTCTAAATCCATCCTTTTCATACGTCATTTTAAATTAGGAATTATAGAGCACCAAAACAGCCATACGTCATGCATCACAAAAACAAATACACAGCAGTAAATCGCCTTTCAATTTATTTTAACAGCTATATATAGTTTCAACCTTTTTTTTCGTGTCTAATTTTAAATTAATCTTTTACTGATATAGGACCTTCACTTTTAATATCCAACTAACTAGTAAAAATTTTAACCTTTTGTTTTAATATTTTACTTATATCTTATTTATTGTCACTCCACATTTAATTTTTTCCCTCCAATTTAAAAAAAACTTTTTTCAAATTTAATTTTAAAATCCGTTTTAATTGTAACAAATTAACTTAACTTTTAAACTAAATAATTTACATTACATTTCAACCACTAAAAACTTCCCACATTTCAATATTTTTATTGTACTGCTTACAAAATGTTTGAATTGTAACATCAATTATTTTGCTGTACAATTTTTTATTACTTTTTATTTATTTTTAGTTTGTGAAGGCGGAAATGTCTTCAAAAATATCCTTGACTTGCCAGTAGAAATGCTTCTCAACATATTTTCTTACTTGCCTCTACTTGATGTGCTGTGTCATGTCCAGCTAGTCTGCAAGGGTTGGGGAAATATTGTCCAAGTTCCTGAACTGTGGAACTTTTTTACATATAGCCCCCAATATGCTACTACACCAACATTGTTTTAAAATTTTTCAAGGCATATCCATTGATCAGAAGATTTCACTTGGCATTTGTGACAGATTATTTAAAATTGTACTACCTGCTATTCTACAATATTCCTTAGACATTCGAAGTTTAACATGTTGAGTTGATGGAAGCCTTTACATTAGAAGAACTCGATAACCTGCCGCTTTTTTCCCAAATTTTGGAAAGTTTTCTCGTTAGATTGGAACACCCTCATGAAAGGGAACTGTTGAAAGAATAATAAATGCACTAAGTTAAAGTGCCTAAACCCCTTTCAGGACAATGCTTAACTCAAGGCTATTTAGGCCATTGCAGATCGATGCATGTCTTTGAAACATCTGAGTTTTGGATCTGGGCGACCAAATGTAAATGAAGATGATATTATTTACATTCTAGATAGAATGAAAAGTAGATTAGTTTCAATATATTTTATTTTTTGGCGCTAAGTAGTAATAAGATCATTGAGAAATTGGGAGCATGTTCCAAGTTAGAGCGAATATCAACCATCCATGAACAATCAAATGAAGAAAGTCTTGATATTCATCCCCCTTTCAAAATTTTGGTCTCTTAAATCTCTTAAAATTGATTTTTTATCTCAAAAGCTCAACAGTCACTTAATACTTTTTTTGAATAGTTGTTGGTCAAATTTAATAAAGTTAGATCTTAACTTTGCATATGCCTATAATAAAAGAAAAGTTTAAAGGAGATATTTGAATGCTATCCCAAATTGGAGTATTTGGGTTTAAGGGGAAGCCATCCCCTAGGTGTGGAAACTAATTTGGAGAACATATACAAGCTCCCAAACTTGCACATTTTCGTTTTTGAGGTTGTGAGACTCTAACTACAACACATTACAATATTTGAGAAACTGTTCAAAAATTATGCCATTGGACTTGACCCTAAGCAAAAATTTTATTGATATTGAGAGAGTATTTGAAGAACTTAGTAAATGCAATAAATTGGAAAATCTTATCCTAGAGATAGATCTAAGTATTGATGGACAAAGCCTATGTCTCATTACTAAAAATTTCCCCTACCTGAAACACATTTCTTTGACCAGCAATGATGAAATTTTCTGATCACATATAAAGGGACTAGAAACAATGATGCCAAAGCTAGACTTTGTTGCACATAAAAAATCATTTTTTTGGGGGAATGTTTGATGAAATAGTATGCGGTATGAAAGCTTTGAATCATTCTCATAAATTCTAATACAAAATGCTAAATAATTTTAAAACACCAGATTTTCGGACAACATTTTGGGTAGTAATAACTGATAATTTTAGTTTAATAAATTCATACAACAAATATTTTTTTTTTTGCCAATCAGTCGTCATTTTGAAGCTATGTTCGTTAGAAGTTTTTGTGAAAGTGGTGTTAATATTTTTTTTAAGGGGAATAAAACGATAAATAAACTTTGGTCTGACCTCAAATAAATATATAAATAATATTGGCCTAAATTACTGTGGTTAACTATCACATTAATATATTAAACCATCTGTTTTCATTACAGTCATCTAAAGTGATAGTTGTCAGCCGGTGCTTAGTGATATATTTGGGATTACTTTCTAGTAACATTTCGAGCTGTCATCCAGGTAAACTTAGCTCGTGAATGAATTATACACCTGGTTGCTTAAGAAACCCCCTCACAGTTATCTCTTCTAGTCTCAAAAAAAATATTATAAGAGAGAGTGAATGAGATTGATGGAAAGAGATATTCTAAAGGGTAAAATTTCAAGTTCAACACTAGTGAGCAACAAGACTCAAGAGAAAATGTTAAGGAAAAAGAAGGTGGATGATACAATAAAAAGAAAATTCAAAGTGTTCAAAACTAATTATGAATATTTAACTGCTTAAATATCTATTCACTAATAATTTAATACAATTACTTTGAAATTAATTTTTATAATTTTTTTATTAGTGTATAGTTGTTTGCACATTATTTGAAATTAATATATAGACCTATAATAAAAATTAATAGGTACTCTTTATGAAAAAAACAAATGAGCAAAATCTTATACCTCCTGATAATCTTGTTCTAGTTCTGTATGAACTCTTTGCAATTATTTTTATTATTAAAAATGATTAATAATTTATAGTCACATGTTACAGTTTGGCATTTTGCATTGTAGCAAGGGGCTTACAACACTTATCTACCTTACCATAATATCCTCATTTTGAACGGTAGCCACAGAATATTTAATATTTTTCTAGTACTATTAAAATTTTTTTATGAATTTAGTGAAGAAAAAATGTGTTTTCATTCAAATATCTAAGTGTTTTTATAGCATATTACTTCCCTAATGGCATTAGGAACTTGAAAGTTCATTTCCCTAAATTTACAAAAGTAAGCCCCTATCCTGAACTAGTTCTATCCAGTCCACCTCATTACACGCTATCTCTTTCATGTCCATTCTAATGTTATCCTCCGATCTCTGTTTAGGTCTTCCTATTGGGTTTGACAGTCAGTTACTCTGAACAGGATTCTAGAATCTCCCATTTGCGCTGCTCTAAACGCCCACCTTAATCTACAAGACTTTATTATCCTAACAGTCTTATGATTAATTCAGGGTATGTAACTCATCATTATCTAACTTTCTCCACTCCCCAGTAGCCTAATCTATTTGTGGACCAAAATCTCCCTAAGTACCTTGTTTTCAAACACCCATTAATTAAAGAACCAGTATAATTATTGCTTTGAATATTCTGATTTTCACATTCCTGGACAGCAGGCGAAATGCCGAAACCTACTGACCGAATAATAGCATGCATTTCCATATGTATTCTTCTCCTTATTTCCATCCTAATATCCCTATTGCTAATTAAAATAGTTTTAAATATTTAAACTCATTAACCCTCTCAAATGATATTTGTTCGCAGTAATTTCTAAATTATTGTCCCCAATCTGTGTTTCTGTGTGATCATACTTTTCAGTGTCCACTTCTAAACCTATTTCCTTACTAGCTTCCAGTAAAATGTATACATTTCTTCCATACTATATTTCCAAATAGAGCTAAATCATTATCATATCCTAATATACATTGTAATGTTTAATGTCAACCCTTAAACTACCTATTCCTATCGATACAGGTTCTGCTTCAGTGGTTGCATAGTCCAAAGCATAACTCTCGATAGTATTAGACAGGAGGGGTTCGAATTTCTGGTCAGATGCACTGAAGGTGGTTTTTCTAAAATGGTTTTTCCTTTCTTTCCCTCACACAAATATGGATATGATCCTCTAATTTCAACCTTCCTTACCTTAACTAATTGGGTAATAGTACATTATGCTTACAATATAAACAGATAGTAGGATGTGGAGCTTAATAAAAAATATGTATATTTAAATAAAATACATGATCACAATTAGTAGCAGAGTAGTTGTTCATCCCAACCCTTGTTATCACAATATTTTAATTAATTTACTTCCGATCATTTTCATTGGTTGAATGATTTGAGACATCACTCTTTCAGTAGAGTGAACTGAACGGAGAAATCAAGGTTTGAATCTCCTTTGGGTGACCGAGGAAAGTTTTTACCTAAATGATTTCAAAATCTTTTCTCCACACAAATGTGAATACATTTCTTCTTAATTCCATCTTCCTCACTCCTACTTCATTGTTGTAAGTTAGCCTGGTTAGATATATACAATTTTTAAATGGAATCGTAGAAATGAGGAAAGAAATTAAGAAAATAAAAGACAAGTTTACTTTGTAGACTCAACATGGAAAAAATACACAAGACCTGGACAATATGTCTTAGTTGAAGGAGCGAAATACATACAATTGTAAGAAACAAATGCTTTCCCAAAATTGGGACTATATGAATCCAGGAGGAATGGTCACAAAATTAGTCACTTTTTTTCTATAGGTGTACAGACACATCTAAATTTCCTTTGAATACTAAGATATTAGAATGTAAAGAGCCAGAGAAAAGATTTCCAGAATTGTCATTTTCTAAGTGAACTTGACACCAAAATTTTCATCAACCATTGCATAACAAAATATAAAGAATTAAAGAATTCTGGGGACATGGTTCGACTGCTGAGGACGGGGAGATCGAGGTTCGTAATCTCGGTCGGGTGAACTGGGGGTGTTTTTCTTAAATGGTTTTCCACTCTACGCCCCGCAAATGCGGGTTCACTTCCTCTAATTCAACCTTCAATTTCTAAAACCACTAGCGTAATTAGTACTTAAACGCATATAACCCAAAAAGGGTAGTAAGACGCGGTGCTAAATATTATTATTATTATTATTATTATTATTATTATTTATTATTATTAAATTTTTTTATTATTATTTTTATTATTAGAGACATGGTTGTGATACTTAGTTAAGTGACCAAAACATAAAACATCCAGCATTAACATAAAAAAGGGACTTAAAAGAGTCCAAAGAGATGTTTGCATAACTTTATTTAATCAGGAGACTAAAACAATAAAAACTTTTCCAAAGTGAATAGAAATATTTACTTCAAACTTGACAATCAAATAAATTAATAATTTAGGAAAACAACCGAGTACAAAATGTAAGCCTAAAAGGAACTTTGAACATAAATCTTCTATAGCAGCTCGCTGGTTACTGCCTATTATAATAAGTGTCCTAGAGCATTGTGTAAGGATAAGTCGACTTCTTGGGTTGGACCTCCCTTATATGTGCATTTTGACCAAATTGAGTCGTATTTAGGAATAGGAGGGTAAAGAAAGATGACGTGTCATATGAAAGGCCCAAGGTAATCCATAATGTTCCACTATATTCATGAAAGATCGAGCCTGGGAATAACAACTGTGTAACACATTCGTGCAATGGCCCCAATTTAGGAAGAATTTACATAATACCTGAGACCGACTGGAATCATTCGCTGTCAAACCCAACTCTAAAGTTATCCCAAGGTTGGCTCATGCTCCAGTAATGGTCCCCAACTGTGCTTTGACACCATTTTAAAGGGAAATTTAGTCCCCAGGGTGAATATATCCAGATAACCTGGATCTTTGATATAGTCTGTGTTCTTTAAACGCTATTTAGTGAGAAATAGGGACTCAATTATTTGGAGAACAAGGTAAGTTTAAGTGAAAATGTTTTTTTTGGTGGGGCTAATATTTTTATAAAGTAGAGGTTTATTTATGTAGAGGTGTATCAGAATTTAGGGGGATTTTCTTTCTTGTAGTTTGTTGCCAAGTCCAATTGCCTAGCAATTTCAAAGAAATTTTTACATTTTCCCATATTTAAATATATTTATTTGGGAAAAGAGATTTGTTACTTTCAAATTTGCATAGCATATAGAAGCCAGAAGAAAGGAATAAGATGTCACATTTTGTGCATTAGAATCTTAAACCATATTTTTACCTCTTTCCATAGGTGGGCTTCCTTCACTCAATTTTCACTTTAAACGGTTTTTATCTTTCCCCCATTTTTTCGATTTCCCCCTATTGTATAATTATTTAGCTGGCTGGGTCTCCTCATTGCTGAACAAATTTACTTAGCAGTAAGTAATGTACTTTAAAAAGAAAAATCCCACTAAACATAAATAGCTATATTTTTGAGTTTTTCATAGCTTCGCACTTTTTTAATTTAAAAAGTTTTTAAAAAGAATTTTTTATTAAAAAAAACACTCCCTTTGGGTTGGGTAGTTACAAACCCTGTAGTTTTGTGTTGAGTTAAAAAGCCGGGACAGTGAATAAAGGGTTTTGAATCTTTTTTTGGTGAACTGGGGTGGTTTTCCACTTTTCCTTTCACACAAATCCCAGTTCACTTCCTTAATTCAACCTTCCTGTTTCCCTAATCAAAAAATTTACCCCAAAATGAATAGTAAGAAATAAAAATATCCTAAAAAACTGAACGTTTTTGGTACATTTATTAAACAAAAAAACATCTTTGATTAATATGAAAAGATTTGTAAAAGCTTATTCCTTATTATATAGTTTTTTTTAATTTTGTGTCAAGGAAAATTTTATAATTTTTTGGGCACCGGGAATTTAAACTTTTTCCCAAAATGGTATCTTCCACAGAAAAATTAAAAATAAATGATATGGAGCCTCCGCGGACTTTCTCGCTCAAATTGTTTGAAAATGGAGAATTTACTCAAAACTGGGAATATACACTAGCAAACCCAAGCCTAAATTTTGCGCTATATTATGTAAAAACATTTTTTGAAAACCGGTTTTAAATTTTTCTTTCTAGTTTTTAAAAAATTAATGTCCTCATTTGTATATTTGGAACTTTAAAAATTTCAAAAGGGGGTCCACAAGGGTAACACTTCGTTTTAAAATTTCGACTTCTACAAAAAAAAATTTAAATTTTTATTTGATTTTGCAATCTTCAGGCCCCTTTTTGCTTTCCCCTATTAAATTCCTCTTTTATTTTTTTAAAAACCCAAAAAAAAATTTTAAATATTGATTTATTGATCAAAAATTGATAGAAAAAGCCATTGCTCTAAAACCCATTTCCCAAAAGGGGGTTAAAAGGGGAAAAACAAAAAACCCTTCTTGAGGGGCCCCTTAAACTAATATTTAGTTATTTTTTGGTTTTTAAAAACATAAGTGGGTACCCCTTTCTTTTCAGCTAAAGTCAAAAATTATTTTAAAAATTTTATTTAAAATATTTTCAAAACCAAAGGTTTTTTTAAAAATATATTTCAAATAAAAGTTTTTTTTTTCTTAGTGCTACAAATTTTCAATGATAAGTTATTTACCCCAAAAATATTTGCGGACATATAGACATTTTCGTTTCTCAAAAGAAAACTCTAAAAGTCTTTTTTCATGGAAAATTAAAAAAAAAAATTTTTTATTTAAAATTTTAACCTAAATATGAATTTTAATAAAAACATTGGGTAAATTTTTTGAAAAAAAAAGTTTTTTTTCCCCTTTTTCCCATTTAATAAAATTTTTTAATTTTTAGGGTTAAACCCGATACACAGACCCCAAGCATTGAAAAAAAAAACGTTTTTTTGGGTTTCGGGGGACCCATAAAAAGGTCGAACAACAACAACATCTTGGTTTAATTTTTTTTACGGCCAAAATACTTTCCCAGTTTTTAAAATTTTTTCTAGAATTTATTTGCATATAGCCGGGAAAAATTTTTGTTAAAAAAACTTTTTTCAAATAAAGGGATTTTTATTATAAAAAACCCCAAAACATATTTGCAATGCAAGAAATGAATATCTAAAAGTTTTACATAAAAATAATAAAAAAAAAAAGGGGAATTTATCATCAAAACAAAAAAATCGAATAGCCATTTATATGAAATTTTAAATTAATTTTTTAGAAATAAAATTAAATAAAAATAGATTTTTCCCTTTTCCCCCTTTTAAAGAAAACTCCCCTTTAAAATTTTAGGTTTAGAACCCAAATTTCTATAAACCCCGGGGAAAAACCCTTATTAAGACTAATATCAAGTTTAACCCGATCAAAAAATATTTTTAGGCTCTACCCCGAGGTAAATACGAAAAAACTTTAAAAAAAACCCTTTTTCTGATTCGGGACATCATGAAACTCAAAATTCATCAAAATCTCGAGTTAATTTTTTTTTTAAAAAATCCCCCCGAAAATTAGGAGAAAGAAAAAAAAAGTTTTGGGAAGTTAATTAAAATAATGACTTTTAAATATTCTATCCTGAACAAATCAGCACTTTTGGCTTACCAAAATTTAGTTTTACTCTTTTTTTTTTAAAAACTAATAATTTTTTTAATTTGCCCTCATTTTTCTGTAAGTTTGTTTATAGGGGTTTTGTTTGTTTTTTTTAAAAAGGTGTTACTTAAAAATAGAAATTAACCCCATAAATGATCTTTACCTTTGTTTGCTTTTAAAATTTTTTTAATTAGTGGTCTGTTTTGCAAGTAACTTATTTCCAAAAGTGATTTTTTTAAAGTTTGTTGTCCCCATTTTTTCTTTTTTAAATGTTTGACGAATTCACTTTTTATTTGTTAAAATGTTTTTTGTTAAATTTTTTTTCCCCTTTTCATCATATAAAGTATTAAAACAGGGAAATTTCTGAACCAAATGTTTTTTATCCCATGTTTCTTTTTATTTTTTTTGATTAATTATTTATTGTCAACTCCCCTTTTTACATTTTTTAAAAAAACTTTTTTTACTAGGGGTTTTTTTAAAAAATTTTATTTTTGATGACTTTAAATCCCAAAAACAATAATAATGTTTTTACTAAGATTATTTTTCAAAATAAAAAAGTGTTTTTTATTTTGACGGAAAGTTTTGTGGATTTTGGGTCAATTTTATCAATTTTGTGTATAAAAACCCCTTTCCCTCAAAAAATGGGTTAAAAATTTTGGAAACACGCAAACAAATTTTTTTTTGGGGAAAACTAGATTTTTATTAATTAATGTTTAGACATTTTTTTTCTCATTCCATGGGTTGTTGATAATACATTAAATTTTTTCATCTAAAACAAAAAATGATAAATCTTTTTTCTTAAACTAAAATAAAAATTAAATAAAGCTTTTGTCATAGAAAATATAATTTAATTTTTATTTGTTGGAGAAAAAATGCCCCTGAAAGTGGTAACTTGTCTGGTCTTTTTTAATTTTTTCCCCCTTTTGGTAAATGAAAATTTGCAAGTGGGGTAAAATGTAATAGATACATTTTTTTTATATTAAACTTTTTTAATCTCTATTTTTTTAAATTTTCCCAAGTTAATTAACCCTTTTGTTTTTTTAATACAATTTTTTTAGTTTAAAATTTTTTTTTTAATTGTTTTTTACTTTTTCTTTTAAATCTAAGACAAAGATTTGGCCTCCCTACATAGCCCCATTATTTCTTTGGTGCGGGAAGGGACAGCTGACTGTTTGGAAAAGGGTTCCCGACCAAATTATGTACCCCTACGTGACCATATGATTTAAAAAAAACGGGTTTTTTAGCACTGTCATTCGGACAGTCAGAATTTGGGAAAAAATTTCCTAAAGGGGTTGCTGTGAGAAGTCAGTGTGAGCTGTCTTTCAGCACCGAAAAAGGGTTTTTGGGGCTAATTTTCTTATTTTTTTGTATACTTAAAAAAAATTTGTCATTTTAAATTTTAATATATAAAATCCCCCTTTTTTAAAAAAAAACTTTAAAGGGTTAATAAAATTGTTCTCACTACTTTTTTAAAAAACAAAATTTTTTTTCCCAAATAGAGATCAATTTTTAATTGTATTTGCGAAAAAATCTTAAAAACCATACTTAAAAAAGCAATATGTTTTAAAACATTGGGGGTTTTTACCAAACGTGTTCAGATTTAAATTGAAATCTTTTTCATGTGAAAACCAAAATTTGGGAATGAATAAGGTAAAAATTTAAAGGGAAAATATGTCCCCCAAAATTGTATGGGGTGGAGGGGGGAAAAACCTTTTAAAAAATAATCCCTTAACCTGAAGGAATTTGCCCCCAAATTTTACAGCACGGGCAGTATAGTTATTGATAGGGTGGCCCCTTTAGAGCATGAAACTATAAAAGAGGTTTCAGTCTTGTTGAGATATTGAATGTTTTTTAACAAGCTTTTTTTGGTTAATTTTTTTTAAAATCACACTGAATTTTTTTTAAAAATTGTGTTTTTACGCAATATAAACTATTACATATTTTTTTTTTAATCACGAAAAAAGTGTGTTATTTATATTTAAAGGGTTTGTTTAAACTTTTTAAATGTTACTTTTTTGGAATTTTATCTGTATTTTTTTTTTTTAAAGTTGATTAAGGCATCTTTCCCCTTTTATAAGAAATTTGAAATGAAACATTTGTTTGTTCTTTTTTTGGTTTTGTGTTTTTTTTTTTGGTTTCAACATTTCAATTTTTTTTTTTTATTTGTAAAAATTTAAAAAATCATTAACTAAAGCGGGAAATTTAAACCCCCAAAATATTTTTTGGGTTTTTTGATTGGGGTTCTTCCAATAAGCATTTTTGTTCTTTCAAGTTAGAGAAAAAAGAATTTTCGGGGTTTTAAAGTTTTGTTCGTTTTTTAATAGCTACACTACCATTAAAAAATTAAAAAATTTTTACTAAACATTAATTTAAAACCCAAATAAAAGGTATTTATATAAAACTGAAAGATTAAAATTTTTAAAATTTTAATATTTATAAGCCTGTAAGCAACAGGTAAAACAAAAAGAATTTAATTGGGTTTGCAATATATTTTCCCCTTTTATAAAAATGGAGTTTATTTATTTAAAAACCCAAAATAAGATGTGAAAAAAATAATAGCAATGTTGCAAAAACCCTGAGGGAAACACATACCCCAAATGAAAAATATTCATTTTTTACAGAACTTTTTAGACAAGAGGAAAATCTCTGATCACCAAAGAGCAAATAACCTCCCCTTTTTTTAGTATCTAAAAAAAAATTTATATATTTTTTTAAAAATCTCAGAAATATGGTTTAAAAAAAATTTTTTTTAATGATACAACAACTTAACAAGGGTAAGATTTTTCTTATCTAAAATAGTTGAAAAGGATATGAAAAATTTTTGGAAAAATTTACATCTATATAAAATGCCCTTTTAAAGGTATTATGAAAATTGCAATTTTTTTTATTTTTTTAAACAGGCCCGAATACAAAATTTGGGCCAAAACCTAGAGCTTATTTGAAAAAATTTAAATTTTGTCCTTGAGTGAATTTTATAATTACAAATTTCCCCAAAATCTTAAAGGGAAAATTTAAAAAAAATCCCAAGATCCCAAAATTTTTTTGGGTCGGGTCATAAAATGTTTTCACTCTAAACTGAAAAAACAAATAGAAGGTGAACGACAGAAAAAAAATAAAAAAAATTCGGGCCCCCCTTTGGTTATTCCCTATAATGTGTCAAGTTTCATTTTTTCTAGGACATTTAGGGATTCTGGGGGGTACAGAAAAAATCAACACATAAGATAATTTAATAATATTAAAATTAAAATTTTAATTACCAACTTTTTTATTTATTAAAAAGGAAATTATTTTATATATTTTTATTGCCACATTCAAAAAAAAAATCAAAAAAAAATTAAATTTAATTATTATGGGAAAGGGTCCATTTTCAATCCCAAAAATTAATTATCATAAAAAGTTTGCCCCCTTTGAAATATTTATTATTTGATTTATCAAAAAAAAAAATTTTAAAATTTATAAAAAGCTTCCATTAATACTTCCTTTTAGAGTATTGTAAAATTTTTCCCTTTTAAAAAATGACAAAAAAGAAAATAAAATTTAAAATTTTTTTTAAACTGCCACCATTTGGCAACATAAATTTTCCCGGTTTTTAAAAAAAACGGGCTTCCTGTAAAAACCCAGACTGTATTTATAATCTTTTTTTAAATATTTTTCTTTCCTTTTAAAAATTTAAATTTTTAAAAATCTTTTTTCGGGTTTGTATTTCCAATTTAAAAAAAAAAACCAAAATTGGATTTTCAAATGTTAGTTTGATCAAACCCAAAGCAAATTATCATGGGGGAAAAAGAAAAGGGAAATTTGTGAAAATGATTTTATTTGATTTATTTCCCAAATTTAAATTAAAAATATTCTCAGGCTATGCTTATTTTTACAAAGAAAATTATTTCAGGCTTGACAAATTTAAAAGGCTTTTAAAATTATTGTTATCCAAAAATTTAAAATTCCAATTTTTTTAATTTTGATAGGTTTTTGGTCCTTTCTTGGAGTCCTTAATTATTACACACCCACGCACACCAAAGAAGAAAATTTAAATTTGTACAGGGTTACTATTTTTTTAAATATATTTACCTAAATAACACCCCTAATGAAACGGGGTGTCAATGCCCCTGTCATATTTAAAAAAATTTACCATGGAAAACTTTAAATTTTCCCTCTATCTAAACCAAATTTTTTAAACATTGGCTTTTAAATTAAAAAAAATTTCGGGTACTTTCCCCACGGGAAAAACCCATTTTTGTTACTGTTTTGATTTTTTTTATTTCCCCGTTTTGTTTTGAATGTTAAACCCCACCCCCCCAATCCCCCCCCCTTTTTTTCCCAGCTCCACTATTTTTTCCCTTCTTGTATCTCTTTTATATTTAAAAATTTTAAAGATCATCTTGAAGGGTGGAAAATTTTTTTTGAGCTCGATTTTATTTTATAAAAACCTTCTTCTTTACTTGGTTTTGGTTCAGAAATAAAATTTTTTTTCTTTTTAAAAAAGACCTTTTTCTTGAATCTTTTGGTATTTAAATTTTTGGGGATAATTTTTTACCCCTTTTACTAATTTGCTTTTTTTTCATTTTTTAAAAATTTTTAAAGTAATTCTATCTTCTTTTATATTTTGTTAGGGGTTTTTTTTTATTGAATTTGGGGGTTTTCAGGGGGAAAATAAGAAAAGGTGAATGTTCAAAATGAGATTTCAAAGAAATGTGTGGGAAAAACTTTAAGGGGTGTTAAAGGAGTGCAGTTTAAAAAATAAAATAATAGGCCCAACTGTGAAAAAAACCCATGTTATTTTTGGTTTAGGCATGTTAAAGAGGAGGTGTGGATCGAGTGAAGAAAGCAAATATTTTAAAGGGTTTAAGTGTGGGGGTAAAAATAAAAGGGGGGTTAAAACCAGATGTAAGACTTGGCTAAATGTTTTTAGACAAATGTTGAAAAAAAAAAAACTTTAAAAGATTTTAAGAATAAAAAAGAATGAAAGACCGGGGAAATGGATTTTTTTAAAGAAAAGGGATATGTGGGGAAAAAATTTAAATTTATGGATTTTTTTTTAAGCTATATCCCAAAGTTTTTTGGGCCTCCCCCAAAAAGGGGAACTTTTGGGAATGAAAAAGTAAAAAATAGAAGATTAACCTTACTTATTTTTAGTTGAAATTTTAAGGAAGGGTTTTTTTATACTCATTTTTACGGGTTTTCTTCTTTTATCTTTTTTAAATCAAAAGGCAACGGGAAATAAAAACCTTCTTCCACTTTAAAAATGTTGAAGCTTTTTTTTTGGGTTGCCATTTTTTTAGCTTTGACATTTTTTTTATTTATTTTTAAAACTATTGGATTCATAAATTTTTTTAAAAAACAAAATAAAATTTTAAAAAACCATTTATATTTTGAAGGGCTAATTTTTTTCTTCATTTTTTTTTTTCCTTGCTTTTTGTTGGCCCAAAAGAAAATCTGCTAGGGAAACATTTCTACTTTTTCATTTAAAATGAAGTTTTGGGAAACTATGCTTCATTTTAGGGTTTGTACAAGGTTTAATTGACATTTCCTAGGGGTGGAAAAAGCTTTTTATTACCCCCAATTATCTTTGGGATCTTCAAAATTTTGTTAAAAAAAATTAAACCCTTTTTTCTCATATTTTTACACAAATTTTGCAAATTCTTTCAAAATTTTTTGTCAAAAAAGGGAACCCCTTTGGGTATGCAATTATGATTATCTATTTCAGAAAATGAAAATTCTTTTTTTTTATTTAAGCCCAATTTTTACTTTCTAAATCTCGTTATCTATTTTTTTTTTCTTTTTCCCTTTGAAATTTTTTAAATAGGGGGTTCATATTTTTTTTTCAATGGTTTTTATTCATTTTGGTTGTTTTTTTTGCAATTTTTTGGGTTTGGCCTTCCTGGGCGTTTGGGGGCAAACTTCTCCCGGGTCTTAGCGGGAACCCCTTTTTTTTCCCGGGTTCTTTGAAAGCTTTTTTCCTTGGGAGTTTTTTTTTCCATAATCTGGCTTGAGATTTGGTTTAATTCCAATATTTTGGGCCTTTTCTTTCAATGACTTTCTGTGTTTTCCTTTTTGGAAAAAAAAAATTCTTAATTATTATAAAAAAATTGATTTTTGGGCTTATATATGTTAATTTGGGATATTGGGACAAAAATTACGGGAAATGATTTTTTTATCCTCAAAAAATTACTCTACTATATACCCTTCCTAAATTCAATTCAACCCACATAAAAGTGAACAGTTTTTAAATAAACTCCCAAAAACACTTTTGTAATAAAAAAAAAATCTAAACAGAAAGGGAATGGATCTTCCGGGGGGGCATTCTAAAAGTAGGGAGGTAAAGACTTTACAAAATTTAAAAAATAGATTTTTGGGGGACGAAAGAAAATTACATGCACCCAAACTAGGTATCTGAGTTTGATGGGTCAAAATAATTGTTTTAAAGGGGTCGGGGGTGGCCCTTTTTCTTTATAGCTAACATTAAAACGCAATAAAAATTTTCATAGGTCTTTTCCCCCCCTTTTCCCCCATATTAAAAATTTTTTCTAAAATACTCTTTAACATTTACCAGGCCCACCCCCGAAAACATTATAAAAGTTACATTTTTCTTTAAGGGGTTTTAAGGTTCTCAGGCAGGGCCAGAAAAATTAAAAAATTGTGTATTGTCAACATTAACACTTGTTTATGAATACCCACTGTCTTTGATAAAAGGTTTAATTTTTTTCCCCAACAGTGTCAAAACTTACAGCCTACCAATCACTTTAAATATTATGGGGGTTTTTAACGGGTGCTTTCAATCTTTGAAATATTTTGATGAAAACTAAAAGGTTTTTCTTTCAACCTTTTTTAAACCTTACCCTTTCCCCCATTTCAAGTACAAAGAGTTGGCTTTGCTTTAAATTAGTGGCTAAACTAACTGAACCCACTAGGTGTTTTTGAGATTCAAAAAAAAACACAAGCCTTTATTCCCCTTTCAATACCCCTTATTTTTTTTGCACGAGTGCCAAAAAATTTTTTTTAAAAATGCACTTAATTTGATGGCATTTTCCCAATAGTGAAAAATAAAGGGTTGGGGGGTGGGTTTCAAACCCCACAGCAATGGGGGACATACAATGACCGGATATGAAGTGGTATAGGTTCATTTCACAGCTAACCTAATTGATTGTTTTTTGCTGTCAGGTTTAGTTTAAATTTCAGTAACTTTTAAAGACCCCTTTCCCAGACAGCTTTAAAACTTTTGAATAGTGGGACTAAAAATCTAAAACCACAAAAAAGGAAAAGTAGCATGTCTAATTTTCCCCAAAAACCTAAAATTAACCTGTGGAATTTTGTTTATAAAAAACCCCCTTTAAAAATTTGGGAAGTGCTTGAGAAGGAAGGGCTAGCCAAAAAAACCAAAGTTTTCAAAAAAAAATATGGTTTTATAAGACTAAGTAAAAAACCCGTTAAAAAAATCTTTTAAAATTAAAAAATCCCCTTTTTTGGCACTTAAACAAGGGTCAGGGTATTTGGGTTTAAATTTGTTTTGAAACAAAAATTTTAACATTTTAAGGGATCACTGTATTTAAAAAAACAATAATTTTAAAGCTGTTTATTGAATATTGTAAATAAATAGGATCTTATTTTTTTAAAAATTTTACTGGGCCTAGAAACAAATTTGAAATAAAAATTTTTTTAAAAAAAAACCCTGACTTTACCCCATTTTCTTCGACTTCACGCCCCTTTGCAGGTTTCAAGTGTTGTACGGGCCCATGATGCACAGAGGTTTTAAAGGGGCAAGGGAAGAAAATTTACGTTTTTTGAGGGCTTTGGGGAAATTTTCCTTTTTCCTGCAATTTTAAATTTGGGGGCACTTAATTTTAAAGACTTTTTAAACATTTTTGGGTCGTAGTGATTCCTTCATTAGTTTCTCTCTAAGAGGGGGCCGGGGCTTTTTTTTAAAACTTAGCCCATTTTAATTTTCCAGAAAGGGACTTTTTTAAAAAAGATGTACCTATGTTGCCTTTGAACCCCTTTTACTGATGTACACCCCTTTGATCCCAAAATTTTCCCTTTTTCCCCTTTGATGTTTTTTCCCCAAATTGTATCAAATGGTTTTTTTTTTTTATTTTTAAAAAAATCTGAACTGTCCATGTCCACCAAATAAAGGGTTTTTTTCACCCTAATTTCTTTATCAATTTTTTTTTTACCAATCATCTACAGGGGAAAAAAGTAGAAAATTTTTCAAGCTTTTTTTTCTAGGGACACCAAAACACTGTCACTGGTCAAAATTTGTGCCCGGGTAAAAGGGAAAAGTAGGTATGATTTCATCAAACCCCACCAATGGGGCCCAAAAATTTTTAATACAACGTGAAAATTTTTCATGTTTTTTTTTTAACTGCTTGATCTAAAAAAAAAACCCCAATTTCTTTTTATCGTGCACCAAACGAGACCCCCCGATCCCATTTGATACATAATCCTGATTTCACGGGAGCAAGGGAAAAGCTATGTTTTTTGACCACATACACATGAATCCGGGGTTGTTTTAAATTAAAAATATGTGAAAAAATTGGTTATAAAAAAAAATAATTTGCCCCCAAATAAAATACCCGGGTGGGTATTTTAGGCAGTACACCGTTGTTGTGAACAAAAACCATAAACCCCAATTTTCAAAAAAAGGGGTTTTTGTGATCCCCATTTAGCACCTGACAAAAATCTGAAAACCTTGTTCCCCTTCCCTTTGTTTGTAAGCAAAGAAAAGGGAATTTTTAACCCACCCTTTTAAATTTTTCCCTTCACAGCACGTAAAAACAAGTGCCAAAATTGGGGGTAATTGAACCCAATTTTAAAGCAGCGATTAAAAAATATCTAAGTTTTTTTCATTTTTTTACGGACGGGACTATATCTTTTTAAAATGTTATTTAATAAAGCCTATACATTTCGGGCCCCCAACAGAAAAAACAGTCTAATGAAATGTTTTTTGGATTTTTTCCCCCTGTTTATGGCTTATATAGTGGGGAAAAATTTTTTTAATGTTTTTTACAAAATCATTTTGAAAATTTTGCAAGTTTTCTGAAATTTTATCTTGCCCTGCCCCGTTTATCAAAAGGTTGAAACTATTGATTAAAGGGTTTTGGGTTTTTTGTAACTCATCATTTTAATTTGTCTCTATCACTTACGGGCCCCTAATGTTTTTCAGTTTAAATTAGGTCTGTCCCCAGACCTGGCTACTGAAACTTTTCCCTAAGTGATAGAAAATGTCCCTTTTGAAAGTTTTTATAAAAACCCTTGCATTTTTTAAACTTTTCCCTTTTTTTCAAAAATAAGTAAAATTTTTATTTTTCCTTTGTTTCATCGCTTTAATTTATTTTGGTTTTTGTATCCCCTTTACAGCACCCATTTTTTTTTAGTCCCGCAAAAAACATACCACAAAAAGATTGGCCTTGCTATCCCTGAAAGAAAAGGAAATTTCCCCCCAATTTTTTAAAGCACTTTACTTTTTTTACACAATCACGCCATTTTTGGGGGCCAGTACTTTTTTTTAAAATTTTATCACTAACTTATTTTTACCACTTTTTCTGTTTTTTTCCCTATTCCTTTTTCCAAATTACCTTTGTTTTTTAAACTTATTCTAGTTTTAAATTTCCCAAACTAACTTTTATCAACACGAAACCCATTTTAAAGTTTTTTGAACGGGCCTGTTTACAAGAAAAAACAGCAGGGCAAACTTCAAGCAACATGCCCCAAAAAAACTTTGACGGGGGCATAGACCCTTTTTTTCTCCCCAAAAACATTTGAGGCCCTACAGCTCTTTTTTCGGTAGTGTTTTAAACAGAAAAAAGGAATATGCCACATGTCCAAAATATTTTAATTGTTTGCAAATTGAAAAACCGCACTAGGGCCAGAATAGTGAAAAATCAATATTTCGTTTTTTGGAAATACCCCCTTCTAAATATTTGGGCACTAAATTTTATGGAAAACGTGGGGGGGGGGTAAAGGTAAATGTGCCCTTTGAAAAATATTGTTTTTGCCGGGCGGAAAAGGGGGACATTTTCATGTAATTAAACACTTGGAAATTAAATTGTTTAAAAAACACATTGCTGCCAGTCAGGGTTATTTTTTAGAGGGTGTTGGTCAACCGGTACAAAAAAATTTCATTTTTAAATCTAAATATGAAATACAAAAACCCATGTTCACCCCTTTTTTTAAAACTTTAACTAAAAAATTTGGTTTTTGCTAATTTTTTTATCTGAGCTTTTAAATTTTATATTGTGCAAATGAAGATCTAGAAAAAAAAAACCCCATTGAAGAGGGAATAATTTTTTTTTAAAGATTGTTTTATCACTTTCATGAAAAAGGATTTCCCTTGGGGTCTGTATTTAGTTTTCTTCATACTTTTTTTAAAAGATTCAAAACTTTTTTTGGTAAAAACATAGCATCATTTTTTTTTTCCCTACTGGAGTGCGGGAAAGCCCGGGGTTCCACCAGGGGTTCAAGGACAAAAATAGTTTAAAGTTAATGCCCAAAACAAATTTAAACTGTTATAAACCTTTATTTTAAGGCAAAGTCTAAAAAAGCAAAAAATAGGGAAACCCAAATACAATATTATCATGGCTTGGAATCTAACACGGGCTTCCAGGGGCTTTTGTTTTAAAATTTAAAATTGGATTCTTGTGGAAAGATTTAAACCCCAGATGTAAGGGGTTTTGGGGCAAAGTTATAGAAAAAAGTGCCACAGTTTTTTTTCTGCCTGAAAATCCCTTTAAAAATTTTTATTATATAAAATTTTATATTTAAAAATATATATAATATTTTTAATATATTATAAAAAATTTCTCAAATGAGAAAAATTATAAATCTGAAAAAAATTACAGTGGCTAATATTTATGCTAAAAATTCTTTTTTTAAAACAGCCCCAAAGGGCGGGAAAACTGTTTTTGCCATTTGAGGGGAAGGCCCAAGGTTTTAATTTTGCCCAGGGTTCTGGGATAGTTTTTTAAATGGATTTTTCTTTTTGGGTTTTTTCTCATCTCTTTAAAAAATCCTACTCCTTTAAATTAGTCTATGATTACCATTTACTAATATAACAACAAATTATAGAGATAGAACCTGGGAATACTCAATATCTCAATGCAAAAGGGTATTTAAGGTTACAGGTTTTAAAAAAAGATTAACTCAAAATTCAAAAAAATAATACATTAAATTTATTTAGAGTTTTTTTGGGTGGTTCAAGTCATTGAAATTATAGGACAAATTTTACCCCAAAAACCCTGAATTTACAAATGTTATAATAAATATATTAAAAGATAAATTCTAACAATCAGTTACATTTCTACTTTCTATATCACTTAATAGTTAAGTAGTTATGAAACCCTTTCATTTTCAAGATTTGGGGTTTGTGAATTAGGCAAATGAAAAATTTGTTTTTTTTAAACCTGTGGATTTGCCCCATCTCGAATACTGATAAAAAAAAAAAAAATTTTGTGGTTTGGCTCCCCCCCAAACCCTTCATATTTGTATTGGTTTGAATCCTGCCCCAAAAATTAAGAGGAATTTTCCCAACTGTTTTTTCCTCAAAGAAAATCTAGTACATTTAATTTTAAATTTTACCCTCTTTTAATTTTTATCTTAGAATAATTTTTTAGTAAAAAAATTGGGGTTAAATGCAAAAAAAAAAATTTCTTTAAGACTCTTCCAAAGTAGTGAAATTATTATAAAAAATTTCTTAGTTTTTAAATTTGTAAACTATCACAGGACCAACAAAGCATTCTAAAACAGGGGAAATTAACAAAGTATTCAAAAATCACAGGGGCTAACGAATTTTCCAGTAAAAAGGGTGTAGAAAGTTTCATTTTTTTTACAGGGGGGGGACTATAAAGCTGATTTTCTTTGTAAATTTTTGTTTTAATCAAGGGGGGGGAGGGGGGGTGAACAAAAATTTAACTTTTTTACAGTTTTTTTCAAGAAACTTATTTTGTTCTCCAATACCATTTAATTCCCCAAAAACAATCTGCCCCATTATTTTTAATTATTAAATTTTAATCGGGGGCTTCCCTTCAGCACCCACTTACTCTAAATTTTATTGCCCCAAAAATGTTTCTAACGTCTTAATATTTCCAACCCATCAGGCAATAATTAAATTTTTTTAATATCTTTTTTAAGGTTTTTTTCCCCTATATGTAAAATTCCTGGGGAGGGGTGGGGGCCCCGGGTCCACAATACTTTTCCTAAGGCAGGGTTTACCCCCAACCGCTGCTAAAAATTAAAACTATTTATGATTGAGTCGACTTTTTTCACAAGTGTCACTTTTTACATTTTCATCAATCTAGTTGTTTGTTAAATTTTGGGGAACAGTCTTATTTTTTTTAAATTTTAAAAAATTTATTTTCTTTTAATAAAACAATTTTTTTGGAGAGTTTAAATTTGTGTTAGTTCAATTAAGATTTTAAAAATTGTCACTAACTGCTAATTTTTTTTAAAATTTATTTTTATGGAACTCGATACTCTACTTATTTGTCAAGAGTTTAATAAATTTTGTGCCTTTTAGTTTTGTGGCTGCCTTTTAAAAGGGGCAAACACAGCTCCCCTTATGCATCAACTGATTTTAATTTTTAAATAAAATACTGGAATGCCCCGCAACGTTTTTCCAACCCTTTATCCCCCCTTTTCACACAAAAAGCTTATCTTTTTTTCAATCTTGTTTATTTCTTTTTTTGCTTTTTCTGCTATCGTTGGAGCCCCATCCCCCTCTGTTGCCTCAGACGTATGGTTTCTTTTTCCACCAGTCATCATCTGCCTCAAAATTCCTTCGCTCGGATCCCTTAAACTTTGAAGTAAACTAGCAAAGGTTTTGCCAACTCTCTAATATATCTTATTCGAGAAGGAAAGATTGGGAAATTTTTTATGTAAACTCCTTCACTCTTTTTAATCCCTTAATCGGGCGTTTGGGGCTGATAAAAGGGGCCCCAAAATGAAAGCTACCCGCCTGCAATAAATTGTCTCTCCAAATTAAAGTGTATTTTTAAAAGTAAGTTATTTTAAATTCCCCAGGTGCTGGATTTTTTTTTTGATTTTTTCAGTTTTGGGTTTTTGTCGTTTTTTTTCGTCAAAAAAAATTTCTTTTCATAAATTTTTATGTCGGGAAATTTTTTTTGTCCCGGGCCAAGAAAAATTTATTTTTTTTTGGGACCCAAAATAAAACTAAACTTTACTCCAAAAAAAGAAAAAACCCCTTTTTTTTCTGTATTGAAATTTATAAAATGTCAAAAAAAACCCTTTAATCTTTTCATTATTTTTTAACAATAACCACCCCCATTTTGGGTTTTAAATTCACTACAACCCTATTTCCCCCCTTTTCAAAATAAGTTGAAAATGTTTTTAGAAATTCGTTACTTTAAGCAAATATAAATAAAAAATTGGAGGAAACTCACAAACAAACGAAAAAAAACCAAAAAAATATCATAAAAAATAGAAAAACAGTTTTTAGGCCCTTTTTCCCCAAGAAAATTTTGAAGTTCTGGAAGTTTTTAGTGGTTTTTTCCTTATTTTAAATAAAGGGGGGAAATTTTGCACCCAAAAAACTAATTTGCATCAAAATTTTTTTAAAGATTAAAGCAAAATTTTTTATAGTCTAGTAATGATAGTTGTCTAAAAATTAATATTTTTAATAAAGCCTTTTCCCCCCCACCTTTAAATGTTGAAGTGACTTGTTAATGGAAATTTACACTTCTCTTGCCCCCTCAAGTTACCCATCAAAGCTGCCATCCCCCAAAACCCTTCTAGAACGAGCGTACCCCAAAACTTTTCTACCGGCATTTTCTTTTGCTAGTAATATTCCTAAAACTTTTCTCTAGACCATACAAAAAAAATTTTTGGTTTTTTTGATAAAATTCATTTTGAATTTAAAAACTTTTTTTTGGGTATAAACAGGAAAGATTTAAATTTTGCAATGATAGCCCCCCCCCCCCCCCCCCTTAGTTTTAAAAACCCCTAGCAAATCAATGTTTCCTAAAAATTTGGGTTTTTATAGTTAAAAAAATTCAACAAATAATAAAACCATTGCACCCCTACTACCTTTTCCCGGTTATACACATTTGTAATATTATGAAATGGTTAGAGATGAAAAAACCCAACATCTTAGCTCACGGCAGCATGTCTCCCCCTAAGCTAAGGGCCCGAGTTTTTCTAGGCAGGGCCCGGGAAAATTCATTGTTGAAAATATAGGTTTCCCCTTTTCACATTGATAAATTGAGGCCGGGTACGGGGATTTTGGGTCCTGCAACCCCGTAGGGGGAAAATATAAAATTGAAAAAAAAAATGACCCGGGCCTTAGGCTGGGAACGTAATGGATATAAAGTTAGATATGAAAAAGGAATCATTTAAAGGAATTTTTCCCCAATATTTGTTGGATTGAGAGGGGAAAAACCATTTTGGGAAAATTACCTCGTTACACCCGACAGATATTAGAACCTTGAAAAAACATCATTGGCGAAATCTATTAAAAACACAAAAAAAAAATCCTTAGCCCATCCCACCCCCCAAACCCGGTCTTTTTAAAACCCAAATTTTTAACTGATCCTTTAAAAATATATATGATTTTTGGGAAAATTAGGTTCAATAAAAAAACCCCTTCCTAAGAAAATTTACAAGATTATTTAAAGTTGATGTTTTTAAAACTTGAAAAAAAGTTTAAATAAATCCCTGTCGCATGAGGCAGAACCCCAAGAATGCCCCATCAACTCAAAACTTAAAAAGATGAATGCTGCTTCATTGTCATAAACATTCACCCTTTGTTTGTGAAATGCCAAAAATCAAACCCATTCCTTTTAAGGGATATTGTTTTTTTTTCCTTCTGTAAAAAAAAATTTAAATTTTTTTAAGCTCCCTACCTTGTATAAAATCGTTTCCCCAAGGGACGGGAAAAGCTCCAGGTTAAATTTTGGGGGTTTACTGAGTTATTTGTTTAACCCGGTTTTTTTTAGTTTCTTTTGTGAAAATGTGGGTAAATTTTTATAAATTACACATTTATTACCATTTAAACTCAAATAGGGTACATTTGTGAATAAAACCCGGTTTGATAGCCCTAAAAGGGGGGTGACACGAAAAAAAAATAGTTTTAATATTTTAAATTAAACATATGCCCCTTTACCCTATTTGTTTAAATAGATACAATTTTTAAAACAAGTTTTGTCAGAGGCTTTAAATTTTAAAAAATTTAAAATTTTTGGAATAATAAAAATCAATTGCCTGTAAACGTGACCAAAAACTATTATATTAAAACAATGGGGCTTTTGAGAGAAATTAAATTGTTAAAAGCGCTATCATAACTAGATACATTGGGCAAGAAAAAAGGGGGGGTTTTGCCTTTTACATAAAATCTTAAATAAAAAGATTCAAAATTTTAAATTTGCAATACCAAAAAATAGCAAAGGTTGGTATTCATTGCTAATCCCCAATTATGAATCTGAGGCAAGTTACTCTTTACACTCAAAAGAAGAAATCAGGGGGACACCAAAAGATCTCAGAGAAGAGGTATGTGATTTAAAATCCTTTTGGTAGTAGCCAAGGTTTTAAAAAAAGGGGGGGGATGGGTTTTGATATAAGTCAAAAAATTAAAATTTTTTCTGTTTTAAATTACAAAAGGGAAGGTTTTTAAATTTTTATTATTAAATTTTTTACCCGTTGGGTTATACGCTTTAAATACTAAATTTCGCTAATGGATTTGGAAAAATTGGGGGAAATTTGAATTAAAGGAAGTGAACCCCCAATTTTTCGTAGAGTGAGAGTCGAAATCCCTTTTGGAAAAAAACCCCCCCCATTTTTACCGACCGAGAATTCCCTACCTCGATCTCCCCGTCTTCCGTTGTCGGGGTCAACCGAATAGCGTGTTAGCCAACATGCCACGAGGCGGGGGAATTTAAAGAAAGTATAAAAAAACTTTTTTTTCTTTTTTTAGGGAATGTAAAAATTAAGGGCCCATTAAACTATTATCAGTAGGGGGAAGGTTGGGAAAATTTTAAACGGGACTGTTTTCTGCTGTCAGCTACTGATATCTACCGGTACCTGAAATAAACATGCTTTTAGAGACCTTCAAATCTACCCGGGTTTTTTACATCAAATCATGTTTTGTTCATTTTAAATAGAAGATTGTTTTTTTCCCGTTTAAAAACTTTTTTTGAGGTAAGGATAAAAAAAAAGTTTTATATATTTATTAATAAAAATTTTTAAAATGACAAAGTTTTTTTTATTAGTCAATAAAATTAAACCCTTCCCAAAATTTGGTTTTGGTTAGTTATATAAACAATATTTTTCAAGCTTAAAAAAATTTTAGGTCCCTTTTGGAAAAAAGGCAGGGGGGTGATAATTTAAAAAATGGTGTTCCATATTACAACCTTTATTTCTTTTAAGTGTCCCCTATGCCAATTTAAAAAAAGGGGCCCCGAAAAAAAGGGGCTAACGCTCCCATGGCAGACAGAAGTATGTAAGTGCTATAAAAGAAGTCCTTGACAAAAAAAAAAACGCGAACAAAACTACACTATGAAGAAAGGTATCAAAAACACATAATGTCCAGGTGTTTTGGTAAATTTATAAGTTAGTAAAAAAAAACCTTTTTTCCCCTTTGAAATTGAAGAGAAGCTGATAGAATATTGGGCCCTTTTAAAATTTTAAAAACAATTTTTTTGGAAAATTTCTCATTTAAATTTCATAAGGCATTTCTATCAACTGGCGTAGGAAAAAGGAATCGGGAAAACCATTAGTGAAAATATAGTGGGAGGGCAAGGTTTGGGCCACTTTAAAGCATTGACCCAATAACAAGCTCTCGGGGGAAAGCTTGAAGGAAAAATCACCCTTTCTCAGCCATCCCTTTCAATAAAGGAAATGTAATGCACTCTTTTTTAAATTTTGGGAAAATTTAATACTCTTTAAACACCACTTTAAATCCCCAAACAATCTATACTGTTGACGAGACTGCTCCGTGTTGGTTTAATCTAAAAATGCCAAATGTGATTGGGATGAAAGGGAAAAAAAAAAGATAGGTGTTTTTCGCTGCGCAGAAGAAAAGGGGCCTTGTAACTATCATCGCGTGTATGAGTTTCAGGGGGGGACATTGTGCCTTTTATGCTAATTTCCCCCCCAATAATTTGGGCCCGATTGATGAAGGGCACCCTCCTGGGGTGTAGGGAAAAAGTCATCCTTCAGGGGGGGTTTTTAAACCCCACCTATTTTCTGAATGGGTTTTCCCTTTTTAATGACTTTCACTAAACCTACAGTGAATCCCCAATTTTGGCTTATCCTGGATTGGGCATTTTTTTCCCCCCCCAGGAACCTTAACGTAAATTTTTAAAGAAAGAGAGAACCCCTATAATCCCCCATAGTTACCCCCTCAAAAACCCCGGGTTCAACCACTTGACCGGGTATCTTGGGGCCCTTAAAAATCCCACTCAGTGAAAAAGTCAGGCAAGCACTGAGGACTGGGTTTGGGATGGATGCCCACATATTTCAGTAATTTTGGGAAGGGGAAATCAAAAAGTACAGACAGGGTCAAAAGCAGTCAGTGGTTTAAAAAATACCAGGAAACATCCATTAGGGCGGGGTTTTTTTCCCCTGAGTCCTTTATTTTTATTGCGGCTCAACATCAGGAAGAAAAAAAGCTAGTGAGAAAGGCACTGAAATTAATATGTGATATGATATTTGGTCTTTTGGGTTGGAAAGCAAGGGGGGTTTAAGGACCAGAACCGAAGGGACAGGTTTTTTCAAAATCCGGGTCCATCCACTTCTCCAGGCTCCCCTATACCCACACCACTATCTCCAGTTCCCCAGGCGAAAATGAAGCTATTTAAATAGAAGTTGCAAAACTTTAAAAACACTGAATTTTCCCAACTCGCCCTACAAAAAGGCCCTTTTTAAAATGTATTAATAAGAAAGCAAATGGGGCCCAATCAGAAAAAAATCAAACCCGCGCAAAAAGAATTCTTCAATTTTAAAAGGCAAAAGAAAAATGTATCAGGGGCCAGAAAGGTATAAAAAACCCCAAAAAAAAAGAGAGACAAGGGTGAAGGAAGTTTTAATGATGGAGAAAGGGAAATTATCTGTCATCAGGAAGCCTTTAAACCCCAGAACAAATTTTAGGAGTAAAAGTTCCTGGAAGAGATGATGCAGAGTGTCTATTATGTACAGAGAAATTCCCCAAAATCCCAAAAAAGAAGAATGTGGGTTCAATGTGTAGTGTGCAGAGATGGGCTTTGCCTCTTGTGCACTGGGTGTGAAAGTGATCGTTTTTTTTTTTGCGATTTCTTCTTAGAAACCCAAGACTATTTTTTAAAAAAAATCTTATTTTTATTGAATAGGGAAAAAAATAAATTTTTAAAAGAAAGTGCAAAATTTTCTTGTAAAAAGTAATAAAAGGAAATTTAATGATTTAAATTAACAGATCCACAACAAAATAAAAGGATTATTTTATTTTCATTCCTGTTTTTTTAATACCAAATCCATTTTCCAAAGGCCCCCTTTTTTACATGCAATTGGAAAAAAAAAATGTGCTCTTTGATTGTCTTAAAATTTCATCCTAAAATTTAAAAGTTTATAGGAATTTATTTTTTCCCCCACTTCTGATAGTTTTTTAAAATAAATTTTTATTTAAAATTGGGTTTATTTCTGGGGGAAAAAAAAGTGGTCCGCCTTTTTTCCCCCATTTAACGATCTATTAAAAGTGACAGCGCAGATAATTTATGAAGTCACATAGGAAAAATATTAAATTTGTTCTAGTAACTTTTGTAAAAATTTCAGCAGGGGTTTTTTGGAAGCTTTAGACTTAATTTTTCCTTTTAAATACATAAGCTAATGAATTTTACCAGCACCATATCCCGTGTGCTGCAAATTTTTTTTAAAAATATAGAAAAAAAGTGTTTTAAGGGAAACCTTTTATGCGTAAAGGGCAGGTTTTTGCAAGGCAATAGCCTTTCAGCCTTTTAGTAAGGAAAACCAGCTTTATTTTGAGACTTGTCAGCCCAAAAACAAAAGCGCCCTTTAAAAAATTTTTTAAATTGTGTTGATTGCTTCTCTTGTCTTGGCCACACAGGGGTTTTTTCCCCTCTAATGGTACCAAGAGCAGTTATTTGGCCCCATGTTTTATCAAAGGAGGCCCAAAGAGATGGTTTTTTTTTGGGTTAATTTCAAAATGTAAGGGGAAGTAGGAATCATCACTCTTGTTTAAACCGGGTTTTAGCAAAAGGGTGCTAACCTTTCGACTTCAGGATTCATTTTTTGTAAATTATATAACGGCACCTCGCATTAGCCACTCAAAAATCAAAATGGGCTAATTATTTTAAGAAAGACCAGGGGATGGTAATTAAAAGTAGTTAAATTACATAACTTATAAATGTGTCCCCTATGACTGATTAAAGAAATTGAATTGTGAAAATTTTCAATAAATCTGTTGATGGCCACTTTTCCCATTACCAATACACGTGATATGTATCAATGAAATACAAACAGCAAATCAATTTTAATAAAAAAAATAAGTTTTAAATTATATGGTTTTATTAATTTAAGCAACAAAACGTAA
Source organism: Timema cristinae (assembly GCA_039000515.1). Lineage (NCBI taxonomy): Eukaryota > Metazoa > Arthropoda > Insecta > Phasmatodea > Timematidae > Timema > Timema cristinae. The sequence continues at coordinate 31,177 of JBCFYV010001749.1, forward strand.
CCACCAACACTCCACTAACCCAAAATTAAAAAATTTGGCATTTAAATCTTTTTAAATCTCATTTGTAAAAAACAGGTTGGGCCCCAAAAAACGGTGTGTTTTCTGGTGTCCGTTTATCACGTAGCAATGGGGTTGGGTTCATTAAATAAGGAAAAAAATGCTGTTATAGAACAAAAATATTCCCGTTTTCCTTGGGGATTTTGGGTACCCTTTTTTTGTAATTTAGTTTTTGCTATGTCCCAGGGCTATAAATTTTGGAAGTTTGGGGTTTTTTCCTTTACAAGTGCATTTAGGTTTTTGAATATTATCAAAAAAGTTTTGCTATTCTCTCAAGTGGGGGACTTGAAAGATTCATCATTCATGGGGTTTGCCTTTAGTTTATAGTTTAAGCAACTTTTGGCAAAAAAATCTAACCCCAAAAAAAAACTTTTAAAAATGTTGTTTAAAATTTTATTTATTGGGTACATACTTAAAGGCATTAGGAATCCCCAAAATTCAATTTCCCCACTTATAAAAGTTTGGGCCCTTTACGGTATTCCATCTTTATCTCATTTAAATCTCGGTTTTAGGTCAAATTTTAATGTTATCCTCCCATCTGCCTAGTTCTTTTCCTAATGGTTTTTTTTTCATTTTTTCCTAGTCAATATCCCGACCTGAACATGGTTAATATTATCCCCCTGTCCCTGTTTCGCCCAAATGTTTAACTACAGCTTGATTATCATAACATTGTATTGTGATTTTAAAAAGGTTTTTTGTATCTCATCTTTTGTAACCTCATCCACTCCCCAAGCCCCATTTTTTTTTTTCTAAAAATTTTTCCTAAGCAACCCTTTTTTTCGAAACATTTTTTTTTTTCCCGAAATGTAAGGAAAAAACCCCAAATTTTACCCCCCAAAAAGGAAAAAGGTAAGATTGTTGTTTTTTATATATTTTTTTTACATTCCTTGACAGCAACTACATTAACAGGGAAATGAAAACAGAGGCCCGCAGGACATATGCCAATACAGTGGTTTTGCAGATGCTGGAAATGATTTCTATTTGAAAAAAACAGGGCACCTGAACTGAAAGGGGTTATAGTATAGATCGTTTTAAAAAAAAAGACAGGAAAGTGTATGAAATATAGGGGGTAATTCTGATGCACCCCAAAATACACAAAAATTTGAGAAGATACTGTAAAACAAAATGTAAGGAAGCTGGAAAAAGGAACAAGCACAGAATTAGGAAACAAAGGTGGGGCAATACACTTTATTTTTGCTTATTACAGCTGATAGAAATAACTGAATTTGTAATGAATTTGATAATGGGGTTATGGATGTTTGGGGAAGTAAGCCCTTTTATTCTAGCGGGGGTGAAAATAAAATTTTTTAAGAGATGGAAGAGGCTGTAGGGGGAAGAAAAATGTATGAAATAACTAAGTTTTGGGGAAGGGGCTAGAATATCTATCAAAAAATTATCAACCCCCAAAGACAAGCAAATTTTTTTGGATGACACTGACCGGGAGAGGGGAATAAACAAAGGAAAAAAACCCAATTCCAATTTTTAATTGGGTTTTGACTTCCCGATAAAATTTCATCTTTTTATTTACAAAGATTAATTTATGCAAATATAAACCCTAACCTTTTGTTTCTCAAGCATTTGGGATTTAAAGATCAACCAAAAATGTAGACTTGGACTTTTCAGAAAGAAAAATTTCAACTTGTAAACTAGGTTTACAGGGCTCTATTTGTGTAAAATTTATATAAAAACCAAATCTAAAGTTTATTCATGGGAATCATCAAACTCGTGTACTGCTAAGGTTTGTTCATTATTTTAAACCCCAGAAGCCCCAAACTTCTTTTTGACAATACAGGGCTGATAAAAATTTAGGGGGCATAAAAAAAAGAAAAAAATAAAAGTGACTTTAATAAACAAAAAATTTTTAAAAATTTTAAAAAAAGAGCTTTTTAAGCTCAAGGGCCCCAAATTTAATGCCGGTTTTAAAATCAATTTTAAAGGGGATTTAAGGTGAAAAGAATATTTTTAACATTATTCATTAAAATAAAATGTCAAGCCCCTTTTAATTTAATAAAAAAAAACCCCAAATTTGATCCCGGATTTAGGAAGGCCAAATTAGTTTTGTTTCAAAGTTTTCCTGGACATTTTAAAACTTGTAAATACAGTATTTAAAATTATTCAGCCCGGGTTTTTTTAGCACCACACTTAAATAACCGTTCGGGGTTATAAGCTTATATTCAACCTGTTAATTTTGTATCCCCGAAAATCCAAAAGATACAAAATAATTGGTTTGAGGAAAATATAATTTTTTTTTTATGAAAAAAGAAATGATCAAAGGGTTTATTTTTCTCTTCTCTTAAAGACCTTGAATATCTGCATTTTTCCTTTTTTCTTTTCTTTTTGTTTTAAACACCTTTAGGGAAAACCGTGCTAGTTTTCCCCTTCTTCCAAACTTTTGTGGAAGAACTTTTTTTAAACCCTTTCATTTGCTTCAGAGAAGGGGTTTATCACTGCCCCACATTTTCTTTCTTCTTTTCCTTTTTATTTTTGTTTTAATTTCCTTCTCATCCCCGGGTAATTTTTTCTTTTTTTAATTTTTTTTGTTTAGATTTTTTTTTTTTCTGCAGCTTTTTTTTTCTTCCTTCAAAATTTTTTTTGTATTTTTTCAGCTTTGCTTTTTTTCCCTTTTTCCAAAGGATATGTAATAGGTTTAATGTGTTTAGTGGGTTTTTTTAAAAAATTTTGGGGACAAAATAAAATATTTGCCCCCCCAAAATTTTTTTTATGTGGTTTAAAAGGGGGTTTCGGAGGAAAGAGGTCTTGGAGAAACAGGGCGGGGGGAGTTTTGTATTTTAGAAAGGATTTGATTTAAAGAAAATTTGGCATGTACATGCCCAAAAATAGCTTGAATTAAAATTATGAAGAAAAAGGGGGGACTGACGTCAGTTACAAATAATTTCAAAGTACAGTTTTAAAAAGAAAATTTTCATTTTTACTTTAACTTGAACTATTTCAAAAATATTAGTCAATAATTTTTAAAAAAAAATTATTAAAAAAAAAATTTTAAAAAAAAAAAAAACTATCCAAAAAAGTGACCCGCCCCCTGTCTTATGTAAATTCCCCTTCTGTATGTGCTTTGCGTGGCCATATACCCTTGTGGGTCGGCACCCTTTAGGTTTTTTGTTGTAAAGTTTTAGAGCTCCTTGACTCTGAAAATTTCATCGAGAGTCCTTTTCACACATCAAGACTTTTTCATCTGTTAGAAAATTTAACCAGAATAGAAAACTTCACAGTTAAAAAAAAAATATATCACTTTTATTCAACAAAGATTAAATAAAGAAAGCAATTAATAATGTGAAATTGCAAGATCCCCCGTTTAAAATCATTGGGGAAAAATTTTTGGAATTTTTTGAAAAGTACTAAAATTAATTAATTTTTGGTAAAGAAAAAAATTAAATTTAAGGGAATTTTCTTTAAATTTTAAAAATAATAATATAAAAATTTATTTTTTTTTCTATAAAAATTTCTAAAAATAAAATATAAAAACAAGATTAAGAGTTTTAAAAAAAAATTTTTATGAGGGGTTTTTTATATTTTTTTTTAAAATTTGGAAGATATACCCAAACACCCTTTTTTTTTAAAAAGAGGGTGATAGATAAATAAGAAAGTAGTTGTAAGTAAAATATTTTTATTGGAAAATTTAAAAAGGGGAAAATTTTGGGAAAAAAAAAGCTCAAAAATAATTAAAATTTTTTTTGCACTCACTTTTAAACTTCATATAGCGATTTTTAAATTTATTTAAAAAAAGGGAAAAACAAAATATGATACAGAAACCCCAAATGAAAAAAAAAAAATTACAACGGTAATAATTTTTTAAAAAAAAATACATATTTTATCATATTAAAAAAAAGTGTTAAAAATTACTTTTTTTTAAATAAGTGGGGCCCAATAGTGACTTAAAAAAATTGGGCTAATAGTGAATTATCGGGGGGCCCGCAATATTCAGATGTATAGGGCGGATTTTGTTTCCCTTAGTTAAAATATATTCTAAGAAACATGTAAATTGAATTTTAAGAGAGACAAAGAAAAGGGGGGAACTTGGGAATGAACTTTTTTTAGGGTGTGTTAGCGGTCACGAGAAGAAACAAAATTAGGGAACAAAGTAATTTTGGGGAAAAAGTGGGGAAAAGAGGGAGGTAAATGAAATTTAAAAGAAGAAGCAAGGCTGGGGTGGTTTTTTCAAAGTAATAAGGATAGAAAAAAAAAATCCAAAGGGTAAAACTGGAGATAAAGTATGCAGGGAAAATTTGCGAGGGAGACCAATAAAGAGATTGGGGGGGAGCTTTTAAAAAAAATTTTGGGAAGTGAAATAAGAATGGAAGCAACTATAAAGAAAAATTTGGGTTTAAGAAAAGAAAAATAGAAGGGGATTTGAAGAAATTAAAAGTAGAGGCATTTTACTAAACTGACCTACCCGAGGCTGGGTACAGTTTTATTTGGGAAAAGATGATAACACATTTAAACCTTTCAAACTTACTTTATCTTTTTTGTGTAATAAAAGGCATATAAAAGGTAAAGTTTCCCAAAAAAGATCCCGCTTTGCAATTTGGTGGGAATAAAAAAAGACTTGGCGAATTTTTAAGGGGGCTTCTGTGAATTCCAACACTTCTGCAAATGATTTGGGCCACTGCAAAAGTAAAAAAAAAACCCAATAATTTCAGGGTTTAAATAAAAAAAAAGGGAAATTTAATGTATATAGTGCCTATAAAAAAACCAAAAAAAGCTTGGTCATTGTTAGAAAAATAACTTTTATTCTCACTGTTTAAATTTTTTGAGTTTAGCCTCCCCTTGGCCTTAAAAAATCTCTTTTTGGGCATTGCTATTCAAGATTTAAAGTTTTTTAAGGGTTGCTTTCCTTTTTTTGGTTTTTATTTTTTGGGAAAAAATTCACATATCTTTTTTTTTTTTTCCAGTGCATGTGTTTTGGAAAAATGGGGTTTTGTTTAATATGAGCCAAAATTTTAAATTTTTGGGGTTATTTCCCCCAAATAAAATCCCACACTATATAGGGGAAACTTTTCCCCCTGCCAAATCTTGGAAAGTGACAAAAACGCAAATTACCACAAAGCCCCAAATTTTTTCCCTTTAGGGTTTTAAAAATCTTCCATACCCCCTCTACAAAATTAAAAACTTCCCTTTTTTGCATAAAAAAAATCATTTTTCCTTTTTAGATTTAATTTTAATTTTTTTTAAAAAAATTTATTTAAAAATAAAAAAAAAACTATTTTTATTTTTATAATACTAATAAATATTTAAATTTTATATTGCCTTTTGGGTTGGGGTGAAATAAAAAATTTTTAAAAATTTTGACCCAAATTTTTTTGATGAAAACCCTTGATCCCTTTTAAACCCAACGGCAGCCGGCGGGGCCCAAAAAAAATTTTTATTTGGGAATTTAAAAACTCAAAAATTTTACCAACCAAAATCAAATTTATAATAAGTATTTAAAAAAAATGGGTTTTTGTTAAGTGTTTTTTTTATAGGCCCATAAACCAGTTTGGGGGGCTTACTAAATATAATATTTGGGCCCCCCAAGCAAATTGATATTCAGATTTTTTCCCTTGGGGAAAAACGTTGAAAAACCCCCTTTGGGCCCGAAAGGTCCAGGGGCCAAAATTCCCTTTTTTCAACCTTTAATAAGTTAAATCAACTGGGGTTTGGGGGCCCACTCTAAGGTGCTTAACTCGAAAGTTTTGACTAACATTAAAAATCAAGGTTTAAATCGCGTGGGGTCTCAAAGGGGGGTTATTCCCAAATTTTTTTTTCCATTTCCCCTTTACACCCAAACAGGTCTAATTTTCCCCCTTTAAATTAACCTTCATTAAACCCTAAAATTTATTTTAAAAAAAATTTGTATATAAGACATACCTGAATTGGGAAAAAAGACGCCCGTACTAAAAAAAGGGTTTTTTCAGATTAAAAAGACCAAACATATTTTGCTAAAAATATTCTTAAAAATATTTCAAAATTGAGAATTTTTGTTTTAAAATTTTGTTAATTTCATAAAAACATGTAGGTACTTTGAAAAGTCTTTGTAGTTTTGTTTCATGTCCCCACAAAGGGCTGCACACTGTTTTAATTCATTCCCTTTAGGAGGGTTTTTGATAATTTTATATGATGTATGGGACACATTTTTTTGCAACTTTTTTCAACATCTCTGAGTTCAGCCCGAGGTGAGTGGCCGTGTTTTCTGACAAACCGAGCAGGGGTAAAATAGTTGAAAGTTTTTTTTTACAAAAAATTTTTTTGTGAGGGATTTAAAGTATGTATGATAGTAAAAAGAAAAACCCTTTTCCCAAAAGGGGATGGCTGAATTAAAAGAACGGACTTTTGTCGGGAGGGGGGAAATTTTTTGTACTGCAGAAAAAATCTCAAATTTTCCTTGTGATTAAAAACCCGCACCGTAATTTAACAGGGAACAAAAACAAAAAACTGTAGGCTTGGATAGTATTCATTTTTAATATAGGGCCCGGGGCATATAAGATTGTTTTAGAAAAAAAAATCAACACTTTATGATTTTTTTTTACATATTGAAAGGGAAAAAATAATGTGTAATTTTTTTTTTTGCAGAATGAAATAAAATAAGACCACTCACTTTAATTACAAAATTTTTTTTCCCCGCAACTGAAACCTTTATCTTTTAAAAATGTACAAAAATTAAACGGGGGGCCCAAAAAAAAATATATTTTTAAATTTAATTGACATTTCCCAAAATTTTCCAGCCACTATAAAAGGGCCCTTTCAAAAAAATTTGATTTTGGGTTTAAAATTTAAAAAAAAAAGTTATATAAAACTGTAGTTAATATATAAAAAAATATAATTAATTATCTATAATGTTTTATTCTATAGCCTGTATTCCCAAAAAAAAAGTGGGTATTTTATTTTATAAAAAATACTATTAAATTTTATATAGGGTAAAATCAAATTTTTTTTTTAAATGTGTCAAAGTCATTGTTTTCCCAAAGTGCCGCACACATTTTTTCATTTTAATATTAAAATTTAAACCCCAACCCAAAAATGAAAAATTTAATAAATAACCAAATGGCATAATTTTAAAATTTAATTTAAAGGAAAACAAATTTTTATTTTGACTTTGGTTTTTGAATAAAATGAATAATTTTTGAAAAATGATCCTAAAATCTTCTTTAAAACAAATTTAATCATACGGGGCCCAAGCACTAGCACTTGGGTTTTTTTGTGTGCAAATTAATTGGCCAAAATTTTTTAACCCTTTTTTTTAATTAAATTTTCATATTACCAATGGTTGGTTTTAAACCAATTTTTTTAAATGTTTTTCCCCAAAAATTTTTGGGAAAAGTTGAACACAAACCGGTTTTGACTATTTCTATAAAAGGGGGAAAAAAAAAATTGCAGTTGAATGATAGTTAGTGACAAAAGTATGGTGATTCTGCCTTTTTTAGGGACTTTTTGGGTTTTGATAAAGGGGGACATAGTTTCCCCCAAAAAAAAGGGGAAAGATTGTGGCTTATATTAAGCACAAATTTTATGGGCTTTTAGATATATTGCCTTTGGTTGGGGTAGGAAAAAAATTAAATTTTCCAGAACAAAATTCATATAAAAATTCGGGATCATTGTCTTCAAAAAAAAAAGGCAAATGTGGGAGAACATTAAAAAGTCAAAAAGGGTGAAAAAATTCTATTTTAAAAAAGTAAAAATACCCACACAAACAAGTTTGGCCCTTAGGGATTTTTTAGCTACTGGTAGTGACAATGATTCATTTCTAGGGTTCTTGAAATGGGAAAAGGAAAAGGGAAAATCAATAAAAAGGAATTATTGATTCTGGGAATGAGGAAAAACACAATTTTTTCAGGGGTAAAAAATACAAATCTTGGGGTGTGGTGGAGAAAGATAGTTTTCTCTGATGAATACTTTTTTTTTTTTTTTCCAAGGGAAAAAGGGTACCATTGTTTTTTAAATTTAAGATGAACCCAAACAGAAAAAAAACCCTCTTCAAAATATGTGAAAACACCCCCCAAAAATTAAGTTTTGGGGGTTTTTTATATCAAGTGGCCCGGGGGGCTTACTTCCAGTTTAAGGGATGAAATCATCAAAAAATATCGAAATTTTAAAAAATGGTGAATCGTTTAGTTATACCCTGTGATTAGTAAAGGAGAATTATAATAAAATTAAAATCTAAGGAAACCCCAAAAACCCTTAAAGGATTAAATTTAAATGAATATATATATAATTGAAATGAATAAAAGGAAAAAAAAAGAAAATAGAAAAATTTTTAAATTGCAAAAAAACAAATGGGATTACCCTAGTTTTAGTGGGTTATAAAAATCTGAATAATTTAAAAAATTTTTTTACATTATTTTAAAAAAAAAATTTAAAAATTTTAATTTAAAGTAAAGCCTTATCAAGAAAACCTTTCCCCTTTAAATTTATTAAATTAAAACTCAGGGAAAAAAAAAAACAAGATTATGATAGGGGTTTAAAAAACCAAAAAAAATTAAAAAAATTAAAAAAAAGATAAAAAAAACCCTTGGGTTCAAGGGGTTTCTTAAAAAGTTAAACCCTTTTTAGTAAGATAATGATTAAATAAACCAATTGAATTAAGTTACAAGTGATTATGACATATCCAAGTTGTCAAGAATAAAAATTAAATACAATATGGAAAATTCCCGGGGAAAATTTAAGGGTTTGGTTGAAAAAATTAAACTAGAGGGCAAAATTCCAAGGGGAGGCCCAAACAGTCTATTTAAAGTATAAAATGAAAATTGATAAAAAACAATTTATTAAATATAAATGTTCCTTAGCGGGGTTTTTAAATTCCCCTCCTTAAGCCCTTGGGGTGCCGACGCCGAAAGACTGAAAATGTTTTGACTTACAAACCCCTTTATCATTTTCTTTAAAAAAGGGGGTTTGATTTGTCCCCGTAAAAATCCCCCAATACAAAAAGTTTTTATAAGTAATTTTTTTGAATTTCAAGGGGGGGTTTCTTGAAAAATGGTTTTTTCATTTTTATATTCAGGAAAATTTTTTTTTAAAAAATGTAATATATAATTTTTCAGAAGTTTTTACATCCACCCAACTAAAGATAATCCCAGTTGTCTTTGCTAATTAAATTTTTTATCTTCAATTTTTCCTTTTATTTCTTTTTAATTTTTATATTTTATATTTTATTTTTTTATTTATATTCCCTTTAGAATTAATTTCCTTTTTTTATGGTTTTGGGTGTTCTTTTTTTAATTTAATTTTTTAAAAGGGGAATTGTGCCATGAAAGCAGACCTTTGCTGACAGTTTGGCCCCATTCCCCGCATGATCTTGCCCCATATTTTAAAGTGACCAGACTCCCCCTTTGAGCGGGACAGTCCCCCCTTTGGGGGAAAAGTGTCCGCTGTCCCCAAGATTATCCATGGGACCACAATTGTCCCCCTTTGGAGGGGAGTCCATTTTTGTGACCTACATTTAAAATTTAAAAAAAAAAGTTGGTTTTGACTCGTCTAACACTCGGCACCCGCCCAGGGCCTATCGTCCATCCCAGATGCCGTGGGGTCCCCCTCCACCGTACCACCCCCCAAGTACCACAGCACAGAATTTCAGTATTCGTTCTGACTCAAGGGCCCCCTTCGGAAGGGATTCGGTTTTGGGCCGTTTTTCTCAACGTTAGTTAACAGTAAACAGGGTTATTATGATTTTATTCCCACCCCCCCGTAAACCCAAACTGTGTTTTTTATTTTGGAAAAATTGTGTTTAAATCTTTTTGAAAGTTGTGTGTATGCATTTTAAATTTTCAAACAAATATATTTAATAAAGCCAAAAAGAAAGTGCTCTTTCAACGTGACTTTCGGGCTAAAAATTTGGGATAAAAATTAAAAAGGGGGAAGCCCAACAGTAGTGTGTCGTGTGTGAAAAATGTGTCTGAGTTTAGTTTCGCACGGAGGTTCCTGCGATGTGGAAAAACATTTTAAAAAATTTATCGGGAGTAGCTTCAAAACCAGGCTGCTTGTTTTAGGGAAATCTATTTTTTTGTTTTCAAAAGTAATGTGCCTCCAGGGAAAAAATTCGAATTTCTGCGGGCCCAAGGTGTTGGGGCCCATCACACTGTAAGAAAATCACAGCTTTCGTTCCAATGTTGGGGCTTCAAAAAATAATAAGTACTTTCTTTGAACCAAAGTTTCATTGTGCCAAAAAACAAAAACGCCCAAACCATTGTAATCAAGTATTTGCACCATTGGTGATTCCAAAAAAAAAAGGGGGTTGGGGAAAAAGCAAAATTTTGTTTCCTTAATGACAGACGCAAACTAAAACCCCGGGTCACAAAAAAAAATTTTCCCTTTTTTGGGGAGATATTTTGTTTTGTTTTTATGGGGGGAAAGTAAAAATATTGGACTTAAAGGTCCCCAGCCTGGGGAAACTTCCGAAATTATTGAATTATTTTAAAGGGCTTGTTGCGAAAAACATAACCTAAAAAACAAAATTTTAAATTTTTTTCAGTGGGGATAACACAAATGATGTTTTTGGGGGTGAGGAAGAAAAGGAAAAAGAGAATGTTTATCGCCAAATTTGGGGGAAATTTTTTGCAAAAGGGTATTTTGGGTATTGGGTGTGCTTCCCCACATTTTACACAAAGCTTATTAAGTGCGTCTGATTGTCGCCCCTTTAAATTTGAAGTAGTGGGTTGGGAAAATAATTCACAAATTTATATTTAAAACCCGTAAGGGTGGGAAAAATTTTAAAAAAATGTGTGACACCATCGATTTTTGAGTACCAGAAAATGTTGGGGTTTCACAAAAAACGATGGCTAGCGGGTTTAAAGCCTGCCGGGGGGAAAAAATTTTAAAATTGTATTTGCCACTTAAGGAATACTTTTTGAGTCAAACCCAAATGCCCCGTGGTTTTGAAAACTTTTTTTTTGAAAATGAAAATTCATTAAAGTGGTTATATTTATACACCGCAAAACAGCTACCTTCCAAAACTCAGTTTTAAAAGGGGGAAGGGCAGAATGGGTTTTCCATGAGGTTACTGCGGGATAAAAAACAAAAGAAAGGGAACCTTTTAAAATAAGAATTTTCACTAATTTATTCCTCATTTACTGGAACTTAATGAAAAAAAAAATGTTTGGACCTGAAAAAGAGGATTTTACCAAACTATTGTAACATTTTTTTGAGGGCATCTTTTAAAAATTTGAGCAGTGGACAAGCATTTCGAGGACTTGGAAAAAGTTTGAATGGGCAACTCTGAAAAAAAAAACCCGAATGGTTTTGATGTTTAACTAGCCGTAAAAATACCCCCTTTTATAAAAAAAAATTCGAAGCGTCTTTTTGATTCGGAGCTTTTTTATGAAATACTTTTTGTAAATAAATTTCATTGAGAACCATATTTCCCTTTTGGGAAAGAAAACAAATTTTGAAAAATGATAAACGGGGGGCTTGAAATGCTTAAACATTTTAGAGGGAAAAACCCATAAACCACAGCCCCAAAAAGTAAAAACGCAAATAGTACTAGCACTGCCCGGGAAATAATGCAGCGTTGAGGGGAGTTTTTTTTGCAATGACAAAAGTGTGGAATCGGAGAAAAACCCCCAAATTAGGGGGAGGGATTTTTAAAGGGCAATTTTTGTTTACAAAAATTAATTTTTGACTTGGTTGCCAGGACTTTTTATTCCAAAAGTTTCGGTCTCAACCCGCATGTTTAAAAAAAATAAGTTCAAATACAAAGTATGAGTATGGTTTTTTGAGTCTGTTGAAAATAAAAATGTACGGGTTAGAATGTTGAAAAGCTAAAATTTACTGAGTAAATAAATATAATGTGCTTTTTTTTTTATTTACTTTATGGCTTTAGAGGGTTTTTTTAAAAAAACAACAACATCAGGAAAAAATTGTAAAAATAAAACACTAATAAACTGTCCATCGTTTTCAAACACGCCCCCACCCCCACAAAAAAAAATTAGGGTTAAAGTGGCCCTTTTTTTTTCTACTTGTTTTAAACAAATTACCACAAAAAAGCAACGTCCGAACTCAGAAAAAAACAAACTTTTAAAATTTTTACCTTACTTGCAGGGGGCTTTGGGTGGCCTCAAAATTCGATTTTTCAGGGTTAATTTTTTTTTAATCTGGGGGGAGGGGGGGTTTCCCCAGCCCCCCTGGAGGTCTTCCATACCCATTAAAATTCCCCAAAAACCCCCCGGTATAAACTTTCCCCTTTAGGGGAGAAAAAAATTTTGGTCACGTTAAATCATGTTAACCCAAATCAAATCAAGGGATGAAATTCACAGGAAAAAACAAAATCTGCCTTAATTGGGTTGGAAAATTTTTCCCCAACCCTTTAACGTTTGGGGAATTTGTTTGGGTATTCTCAAAAAAAGACTTTTATAAAAAGGGGTGTTAACAAAATTTAAAACCCCTTTTAAATTTCTAAGTAGAGGGAAAATTTTTAACAATGGGGTTTTATGAGAGCAAGGGGAAAAATTTTTTTATAGACTGGGGGGGTCATGCCTAAAATGTTCAAGAATTTGCAGCTAAATTTGTTTTTATATTTCATACTAACTAAATAAAATGAAAGTAAATAAAAATTTTTTATAAAAACATTTCATACCAAAGTGTGAAATTTTTTCCCCAATTTAAAGTGTACACTAGTGTAGGCCATTAATTTTCCCAAACCAGACACCAAAAACTGACCTATTTTTTGAAATGTCTCCCATCAACTTTGCACCAGAAAATGAATTTTTAGAGGCCAAGACACAAAGAAAGCCTATACAACAATCCACGCCTCGAGGGAGGCTTGGGAGAGTTTGAGTCCTTAAAACAAAAGTATCGCTAGTTACCATCAAGGTAACAAGTATGACCGACCCATAAAAATATAAACGAAAAATTTAAACTTATGTACTACGTTCAAACAAAACATGTTTTTGGGAACAATAATATGAAATAAAAGAATATTATTTTAAAAGATGTGTTTATTCTGATTGATGTACCTAATTTAGTTTTTTGCGTTAAAAACCCTGCCTATTATTTATCATTAAATATAATCCAAGTATACATTCTTAAATAACTCATGTTTCCTTCTTTAAGAGTTCCTTCTCTATTAAAAAGACAAACTATTTTGTAATTTAAATTTTAATTTCAGGTGTCGGTTTAATCCATTTATGATTCTGAATCTGGCCCTTTTAGATCGTAGCAAACTATTTATTCATATAGGTACTTTTAAATGGTTATTATAAACCTCCCATATTAGCTTAATTGAGAGCTTTTTTTATATTAAAATTTACATACCTTTTTTTATTTTTGTGTTTAAATTCCTTTGACATTTTATGGCGAAAATTTCTAAAATGTTTATTTTGGTATTTTGATCTGATCAATAAATATATAAAATAAATTGTACACAAAAAATGTATATTCCTTATAATGCTAAAATTTTAAGGAATCATATATTTATGTACACCAATTTTATGCTATAATATATTTGAATAAACACAATTTTAAAATCGGGATATTTTTTCTTTATGTTGGCTATAAGTACATAATATAATTTTTCAAGTTTGTTTTCATAATATTATTTATACTTTAATTTCCTAGTGCTCGAGCCTTGTAGGAATAACTAAATTACATTATCGATTAATTTATCAGCTATCCATGATTATTATAATGCATAATAACCATAATAAACCCCAACACCAAATTTAATTTCCATATGATTATCAACCGATTGCAGCCTGTGCTGGGTTAATTTAGTAGAATACCTCAATCTTCTTGTATGCATTTTTCCTCCTTTAAATGCTTCCGATACTTTTTCTATCAGTTGCACACTTTTGTTGTCTGCCCCTCCCATATAAACATAAATTTAACTTATAGCCTTATTTAATAAAAAATAATATTGATAAAAATATTAATGAAAATACTATTATTAGTAGTAAATTATATCAATTATGACAATAATTAATAATAACTATTATTATTATTCTAATAATATATTTAAATGCTACAGTTGAGAATACTACTAGTATATTAATGTCAGTAGCATTTTTTAATGATTGTAAGATCAATTAGTAATACGGGTTTTTTTTAATCGTGGATATAATTTTAAATTAATTCATGAATATAAGGGATTTTTCCAATACAGTACTAAATAGATTTAACCACTTAATAAAAGGAGTTTCATTCAAATCTTTCTTTCATAAGTATATTTATTATATTTCAAAATTACATAGACATACTTAGGACCAGGAAAATTAAATTGCACCCCCCTTTTGGGTTCTCAAAAAATTCATTCGTTTGGTAAAAAAAAGAATTTTTTTGTTAATCCACCCCCAAATGGGGCTTATTAAACTTTTTTTAACAGTGGGAGGGAGAAGTGCCCCCCCCCTACACTACCCCTTTGACCTGGTCGATACTCGGCGGTTGCACATCACGGTTTCCCTCGAAAACGCCTTCATACTAATCAGCCATCTGGGCCCGGGATACCCGCTGTTGGCCACCCCCCCCAGTTCACACGAAGAAGGGGGGGCACGACTCCCAGATTCGACTCGAGTCACCCGTCGACGTCGCGAAGGATTCACAACGCCGCCCCCCATTCGGCGGTGGGAAAGGCCCGGGCGGGGGTAATCGCCGATGCCCCCGACGTCTGTTGGGCTGGCTGCGCTCGGGTGAAAATCTTACCGCCAATTTTTTTGCGGGTACGGTGCCAGGATGGGGGGCTGACTGGTCAAGAAGTGGTTTTGGAAAAGCGGGGCGGACCCCCAGGATAGCGAAGGGGCCCGGGGTATACAGTACGGAAATGATTTGTTCGTTTAGGGAGATGGGAAATACGGAGCGGGAAAGGAAGGATGGAATAACAGGGCAGAAAAAGTTGACTTGTGGCCGTATCCCCGGGCTGGCCGGGCGCAAAAAAGGGGCCGCTTAACATGACGCCCCCCGGGCCCTACCCCCCGCCCCAACGCAGGTGCGGGGCCCCCGCTTTTGGTCCGGGTCACCCCAACCACCGGGCTGACGGCGACCACTGGACTGCGGTTTCCCCCCCGCGAATGGCGCAGGGGGGCCCCTTCCCCGAGTTGAACAAAAAAAGCCTGCGTCTTTGGGATTGGAGGCAAGGACCGGGAAAATAGGCCAAAAAGTCCCCGCAACGCGAAGGTAAAATTTGGCCCAACCCCCTTCGTCCGGGGGCTGCGCCCGGATAGCGGTGTTGCTGCGAAATGGAAAAGCTCTTTCCCCGAGACGGGCTTCTCGCACGAAAAGGGAGTAGAGGATCGGGGAAAGGAGGGCCCCGGGGGGCCCTGCCCGTCCGGTCGGGGGGAAGGAAAGGGTCCCTCCTATTTTTATTTTTATTTAAATCAGTTAAGAAAACTGTGAAAAAATTATTATGTTAAAACTTGTTTAAAACAGATTTTCGATATCCTCTGCACGGGGCAAATTTTTGTAAATTTATACATGGTGCGCCAATGTGATTTAAATAAACTTTGTATAGTAAAATTAATACTTTTTGCATGTTTGTTTCTTT
>JBCFYV010001750.1:0-46879 GCA_039000515.1 Timema cristinae
AAAAATATGTATTAACGCTGGCGTTACCCTCTTGATTTGAAAGGGAGAAAATCAAAAAATAGATTATGCAAATTCAAAAGGTGTATTGAATCTATTTATTTTCATACGGAGAGTACAATAATTAAAAATATAAAAAGTATCAAATAAATTAATATCCTCATTATGAAATAAAAGGATCGTTTTGAAAACTTGTTCACTACAGGTTTTAGAGAAATAATGTTTCATTTTGATACAATAACATCAAAATTGAGGCATTTTAATGTCAGAGCAATTTGGATAGTGTCTTCGGTGTCCAATTGATTTCTCTATTTTGTTTTATGTTCATTAGAGTGGAAAACCCTTTTTCACAAATGTGGGTTGTTGCAAAAGCAGCAACTTTTTTACTGTCTCCTCATGTGCCATTTTTAAAGCCTTTGCAGCTGTTGATATGCAAAAGTATGGCAGATCTGCTTTGTTTTCAATTCAATATGTGCTTCATTATTGGATCGAATTTCAAGAAGTGCCTCTGTCAACCTTTGAGGCTCTTCTGGTACATCAGCAATTTCACATTTCAAGGAATCTACAACCCAAATGACAGTATATGAATCAAGATCTGAAAAGTAAACAGAGAACGTCTCTTTGAGTTTGGTAAGATGCCTTATAACTGTATCCTTAATGTAATCAAAAGTAATATTTTCACAATCTTCCAAAAACAAAGCTAACTTTGAACAGAAAGCTATTCTGTTTGTTCTGCTTTCTGTCTCCAATATGAAAGCTTTGATCCGAACGCTGACATATTTTATATAGCTGAAATTATATTGATGTTTTTTCCTTGCAATTCTTTGTTCAATTCATTCATTTTTATAAGCTAAATATTGGAGTTCAACATGGCGTGACGTCCCCTAAACACGTCTATTACATTGGCCACTTGCAGTATTGCCAGAAAAAAACATCTGTTGTAACAAGAAACGCGCTTTTTATATCGTTTTATTTATGTCTATAGTCCTCATTAACCCCCAAAAATTCATGTTTACCCCATTTGGGGTGATTACCCCAGTTCGCCGACCCCTGAGCTAGAGGAACCTCCTAAGAGGTGTGATGTTGAACCCTGAATTATATAAGGTCTCAGACTAGTGACGTGGTGATGTTCTTAATGACTCCCTCATTAACACATTGACTGACTTAATAGCTAACTAATGACAACTTATCTCCCAAATGATTAGATATTTCAGGAGTCCTGGAGTTTTACAATTTACTGCACACTCTTCTTTTAGACTAAGCTATTTTTATAAAGTTAAAAATTAAAAGTTAAAATCCAAAACCCAGACATTTTTATCAAAATTAAATAGTATATGCATAATGGTCTACGATTAAAATATGAGAAAAAAATGTTGTTTTTTACAACCCCATCTTACTACTCGCCCACACTACGAGCACTTTTTAACTACACTATTTGAGTAGGAATTAAACAGATAGGGGTTAGAGTAAATGTTCCTTATTTGCATGGATGGAGAGTCAACATAGATAATAACATTTTATTACGTTATTAGTGTTATTTTACAGGTATTACAAAGACAACAGGTTCCAACAATACAAGAGTGGAGCATAAATGGAGAATTTAACCATTCAGGGAGATGGCTGACATTGATCTTACTTACGGATGTAATGGAGCATGTTCGTAGTTATCATGTGACCTTTGGTCTGACTGGTCTGCTAAAAGAGTTGCCTAAACTTCAGGCAACACTTCAAATGTCTAAAGTTCCATAGCTCCTTACAGGGACACCACAGACCACGAGTTCTTTATACCAATATAGTATTTAAACACCATCTTCCACATTTTTCATATTTGCAAAATATTTCAAAATTATCATTCATATGCAAAATTTGGAATCAATTTACTTTTTCTTGAAATTAAAAAGTGTTTTAAAACAAGTTTGCCCCGTGCAGTTGTTCATTGGTATTAAAGGCGTATATGTGAATCTACGGAACCGGGTTAAAAATATAATTTATTGGGCGCAATATTTTTGTAGTCTCTTGGTATTAGCCGGATAAAACACCAATTAAATTCATCCCGATTGTATCGACGAAGTTTGACTTTGCTTCGAAAAAATTCTGGAACAAAAAATAAAAGCAAAAAAAAAGGGTGAGGACTTTGGGTTTTGCAACGTATTTAATACCATTTTTAAATACAAAAAAGGCTAGCCTTGAGATAATCCACCATCATTCACCTGACGGGAGGATCGAAAACATGGAGGCAATAAATAGTATTCGTGCATTTGGCCGGTATAGATCCCATAACTCTTGAATAGGAGTCATCTATACAGGTCTTGCGGCCCACGCTGCTGGCCACAAAGTTGCTATAATCAACCGTTGTAATAGTTAACCAATTTTAAAAGCTAAAGTTAATCCATTTAAGTAGTGCCCTCATCGGTGAGCAATCGGGCTTAACGTCAAGATAATCTAGTCTTTTTTACTGGTGGTGAAAGGTCGGGGTTTTAATCCTAGCTGGGTGTACTGAGGGTGTTTTTCCCTAAATAGTTTCCCGCTTTTCCATCACCAAAATGCTGGTACGCTTCTTTTAAATTATACATTCTTCATCCTCAACACATTAGAGTAATTAACTGCATATCGCTCTTATGGGTAGTAAGACGTGATGAGATAAATTCATACACATATATATGCTATATTTGTAATAAACTAGCAACAAAATTAATTCTAAATAAAATGAGTTCAATATTACCATATAAAAAAAATGAATACGTTCAAAATAATCACTAGACTTATGTTACCCAGGTTGAATGGTACCCTCGTTGTTGGCGGCCCTGTATATGCGCGGTAAACAAAAGCCAAAACTGAAGGCTGATGATAATAATGATACAAAAGTTTCACGAGGAGGGAGAATGCTACGAACCGTTGACGGATTGTCTCGAATTTCTCTGTGACGTCACAGCATCCATCATCTGCGACGTTGACATTCGTGACTTCTCTGAGACAAATGACGATCAATGACGTGCAGTCGGGTTTAAGGTTGTTGTATTACTATTGTCCGATTGTAAACTAGACTCTTTTTAAAAAAAAAACACACACAATAGTTAAAATCTTGTTGAAAAATAATACCTGGACAGAGAAAACATTTTCAACGATATTTAATTGTTACACCTACTTAAATTCTAAGTCACTCTGCAAACGTTCAAAGAAGTCTTTGGTTATATCAAAATATAGTCCATGCCAAAATGGAATTCAAAGGTATAATAATGTCTCTATTGGATTCAAAATGTTATATTTTAAGTTTTATAACTAAAAAAAACTCATGATTGGGTGAAATAAGCCCACTGTCGTCAACGCTTTATGCAACATCTCAGAAGTTCTTATATTGAAGTAGATATCTATAAACATATACTTAACCTTCGTAAAAAAAATTTTTAGTAGGGTCACAGGCTTGATTGTTTTAATGCATCTGCTTTTATGAAATACCACAGGTGTGGGAATATGTCCTTTCAGTTAGCGTCGGCATTAATTTAATATTTGTAGAAGGTACCTACCAATTGATAATGTATTTTATGTATTGTGTACAGGCACACTTAAATAACTTTTTTTTTAAAAGATTAAAACACATTAAGTAAAGCTAAGATGCGTTATAATTAGAGCACTAAAGATGTGTAGAATGCCCTATAAATTACATTTAGAAATTAATGTTACGGTGCGCCGCAGAGATTTTCTCTATTCTTTATCTAAAAATGGAGATATTTTCATAAAACTTGTGAGATTTGTGAAACAAAATAATAGAAAAAATAGTATCACTTTCCACCAAAGAGTATAAATGAAATAATATGCATATTGATAAAAACGTAACATCTCTGTTCACAAAAGAGACTGACAATCAACTCCCGGTATCTGATACCTCATTTAAATAATATACCTTATGTATGTAGGTAAGTAGGTATGTATGTGTATATTACTGTTTTATAAAAATATAATTCAAATAAATGTGTTTTTAATTTTCATACAACTTTACAACTATAAGATATTTGAGATATGATCAAAATTGTACATTTCCGCTATGTAAAGTACCCTCAAAGTCGTTTTCATGGAAAATTTAAAATAGACAATTAATTGTTTGTTATGTTAAACGGGCCAGAATACGAATTTTAATCAAAATAATTAGAGCTTGTTTGGAGGAGAAAACAAAACCCCCCTTGATTCTAGGTTTAAATATCTAATTCCAAAAACTCCTCGGGGGAACTTTATGAAAACCCCAGATACGAGGTTTTAGCCAAATCGAGTAAAATAGTTTCGGCCTTAGGCCAAGATACAGACACAGACAGGATTGCGTGAACCACTTTTTAGGTCTCACAGGATCATTAAACGTCAACATTTATAAAAATATGGAGCTCTATGGGTTTTTTATCACAATAATTTCTCTCCGAGGGGTCGATAGAATGTAAAACTACCATATTTTCTGGACGAAATGGCGTTTTGTTTTTGTATTTGGATAAGAGTTTGTAGGAATTAATATGTCCAAAGGGGAAAATAATAAAGTCAGCTCTTTAAACTAAAATACTTTAATAACTCAAAAGAAGTGTTTAAGTGTACTTTCTAGTCTGCACCACATTTCGTTGAAGACCAAAGACTAATTCAGAGTTTGTGGGGCACAAGACGGAGAAAGAAAAACAGACGAAAGACTCCAACATATTTGTTATTTTCATTTGGTACATGGTAAAATTTGAAATAAAATTCTCGCGTCTTTTCTTTCAAACCTGATGACACCAAGTGTCATATTTTTGAAAGGCAAACTGAGTTATTACTGTTATACCATAAACAAATAAAACATGAATTCCAATGGTCGAATGGTCTAAGGTAGCCATCTTAAATTAGTCTGATCATTTGAGTCACAGTTCACATTGCAAATTAAAATATATCTCAGAAAAAAACAATATTATCGCCTTCTTAATTAAACATAAATCTAAATGATTACTTTTTATAATAAATATAAATAATAAGTCTCTTCCTATATTTACTTTCTCGTTATCTTACAGGTAGAGAAAGTATTTTGATCGAAAAAAATCGAACTCAAGATTTTGTTGAATCTCGACGTTTCATGACCCCCCGCCCCTTCTTACCCTAAAAATCAGAAAAAAATTGTTTTTTAATTTCCGTCTGTCTGTACCCCAACAAGAGCCTAAACTATTTTACCGATCGTGCTAAAACTTATTATTATTATTATTAGCACCGCGTCTTACTACCCATTCGGGTTATACGCACTTACGCTAATGTGTAATGGTTAGGGTGATCGTGAGATGAAATGGAGGACCTACAGTTTAACGTGGAATCCGAACCACGGTGGAGGCCTGGCATTCCCCACGTTCACAAAATGTCTTGTCAAGGTGAAGGAAGGGTTTGGTAATCAGACAAATTTTTGCTGGGACCAAGGATTGAACCCCGGCCGCCAGCATAGAAGTCTGACACCTTACCCCTAGACCGCCAGGTCACCTATTTCGGTTATTGACGTAAAACAAATGAATACGTGTTTCAGGAATTTTGGAAATTTTATTTAATAAGGGATGAAAAAGGGGGTGAAAGTTTGTATCGGACTTGCATTATTTTTGATCTGAGGTCAAGTTATGGTCATCAACGTAACGTAATATTTTTAATTAATCTGTAAATACCTATGTATATTTTCGTATTTGTATATAATCAACTTCCACGCGAGCAAAGCCGCGGGCAACAGCTATCTAGTATTTTTATAAAACCAATAACTTTCAAGATATACTCAAATATATATATGGTTTTTTTACTTTTTTTTACACAAAAGGAAAAGTATTGCAACCGTAAAAATAATCTAAGATTAAACGTTGATGTATGTCGACGTATCATGAACCCCCGAGCCCTAAAATGTGTTATTTGCAATTCCGTCTATCTGTGTGTCTTTTTAACCTCAAAGTTAAGATTAGTTTAGTAAAAAGCAAAAAGAGAAAAAATTAATTTTCTCAAAATTGGCTCTAACGGTTTTGATTAATATTCGTATCTAGGCGTTGATTAAGATTATAAATAAACTGCAAATTTTCATTTTCTAATGAAAATGACTTTTAGGGTAATTTACAGAAGTCGAAATTTCCGTATTTCTGCAACTATTCGAGATATTAAATAACTTATCATTTCAAAATTGTAGTAGGCCCTACTATTAAAAATAAAAAACTTTTATATGAAATATATTTTTAAAAACCAACAGTTTCTGAGATATTGGAAAATACATCAATACAATTTTGTGAGCTTTAGTTGTAAAGAAATACTACTTAAGTTTTAACGCAATAATTCTCCAATGCCATAGAGTAATTAAATATAAGTAAATCTCTAAAAGTTTATGTTGTTTTTCCTTAAACCTCTTAGGAGAAATGTTTGTACAACAATGATCTATATCCATTTTATAATTAATAGTCAATATTTACATTTTTTATTAGTCAAAATTTATAAATAAGGAATTTAATAGCAATGCGATGGCATGAAGATTTGCAACACCTAATAAAATGTCGAAAATTTTAAACGGAAGTCGAAATTATAGTACGAAGTGTTGACCCTTGTGGACCCAATATTGATCTTTTTTATCGGTCTAAACATACAAATAAGGACATTAATTCTTTAAAAACAAAATTATAAAATTTAAAACCGGGACTAAAAAAAGTTGTACATAAGTATATTGTAATTTATGCTTGGGTTTGCTAATGTATATTATTTCGTTTCACATATATTACAAGTTTTTTGAGTAAATATCACCATTTTTAATCAATAGAGTGAGAAAGTCCGTGCGGCATTCCGTACCATTTATTTTCCTAGGAATTGTTTTACATTGCTGATCAGAAATTACTTGTAAGTTAGATAATCTGTGAAAGGATTTTGAATTTAATGCAATTAAATGTGACAAGATAAAATAATCCTAAATAATTACGCCATACAAGTTTGGTAAAAATATTTGGGCCATATTGTATGTCAGTTCATCAGAGGGTTTGTGGGATTCATGGTCTAAGGCGTCACTCTCACAATAGACTGGACTGCCATTGATGGGGAGATCGGGGTTCGAATCTTAGTCAAATACTTTGTGTGATTTTCCCTTGCTTCACTCAAATGCGTGTACAGTTCCTATAATTTCAACCTTTCACATTAGCGTATATCCCTGTAGTAGGACACCCTGAAAAAGAAAATAGCTTTTAGCTTAGCTCTTTTTGAACAAGTCACTGTCCCCCCTCAAACCTCACATCCCTCTAAAGACAGCGGTAGACGAATGAAACTCAATTTTCAAACCGTGCTAACATATAATCAATGAACTGAAAATAGGAAGGGTCATTTTTTTATATTCCCGGACAATAAAAGAAAGCGGGAAAAGAGAGAGGGAAATAAAGATGAACACAGAATACTGTAAAGATATCATGTTTCATGTTCTCAAATTTTCTTTTTATTATTCTTGACGTTTCTGAAATCTTATTACCTCTAAGAGGGGGTGTGTATGAGGGTGGAAACAACGGGGTGGTGAATTGAAAAACGTGTTATTTTTATGGGATGATGTAAAATGCTGTCTCCTCATTTTATTGTGTTTATGTCATTTGAAGTAGTTGAACTCCCCCAGGCAGTCGCCACCCTGACAGTTCTACTGACCATTACAAGAGGTACACCACACCTGACAGCATTTGATGGAGTAGATCTATCCTCATTACAAGTGGTACACCACACCTGACAGCATTTGATGGAGTATAACTATCCTCATTACAAGACGTACACCACACCTGACAGCATTTGATGGAGTATAACTATCCTCATTACAAGACGTACACCACACCTGACAGCATTTGATGGAGTAGAGCTATCCTCATTACAAGACGTACACCACACCTGACAACATTTGATGGAGTATAACTATCCTCATTACAAGACGTACACCACACCTGACAGCATTTGATGGAGTATAACTATCCTCATTACAAGACGTACACCACACCTGACAGCATTTGATGGAGTATAACTATCCTCATTACAAGACGTACACCACACCTGACAGCATTTGATGGAGTATAACTATCCTCATTACAAGACGTACACCACACCTGACAACATTTGATGGAGTAGAGCTATCCTCATTACAAGTGGTACACCACACCTGACAACATTTGATGGAGTATAACTATCCTCATTACAAGACGTACACCACACCTGACAGCATTTGATGGAGTAGAGCTATCCTCATTACAAGACGTACACCACACCTGACAACATTTGATGGAGTATAACTATCCTCATTACAAGACGTACACCACACCTGACAGCATTTGATGGAGTATAACTATCCTCATTACAAGACGTACACCACACCTGACAGCATTTGATGGAGTATAACTATCCTCATTACAAGACGTACACCACACCTGACAGCATTTGATGGAGTATAACTATCCTCATTACAAGACGTACACCACACCTGACAGCATTTGATGGAGTATAACTATCCTCATTACAAGATGTACACCACACCTGACAGCATTTGATGGAGTATAACTATCCTCATTACAAGACGTACACCACACCTGACAGCATTTGATGGAGTATAACTATCCTCATTACAAGACGTACACCACACCTGACAGCATTTGATGGAGTATAACTATCCTCATTACAAGACGTACACCACACCTGACAACATTTGATGGAGTAGAGCTATCCTCATTACAAGTGGTACACCACACTTGACAACATTTGATGGAGTATAACTATCCTCATTACAAGAGGTACACCACACCTGACAACATTTGATGGAGTAGAGCTATCCTCATTACAAGTGGTACACCGCACCTGACAACATTTGATGGAGTAGAACTATCCTCATTACAAGACGTACACCACACCTGACAACATTTGATGGAGTAGAACTATCCTCACTACAAGAGGTACACCACACTTGGCAACATTTGATGATGTGAAACTATCCCAACCATTGCAAGACATACACCACACCTGATAGCATTTGATAAAGACGAATTATCCCAACCATTATAAGACGTACACCACACTTGACAACATTTGATCAAGTGGATGGTTCCCTTGACAGTAACCTAAAATTTCAATAGCTAGCAGTGTAAAAGTATATCTTCTGATCAAAAATGTATTGGTCACATTCCGATCAAATGTTGTTGCTGCTAGTGAACTCTTCCACTTGATGTTTATCTATTTTTTTTATTTTTTTAAACTGATCAGTTGAGTAGTACTCTGTGTGAGCCAATAAAAAATGTCCAGCACTGTTTGAATATATTATGGAGTAACTATTGCTGTGTAAGTTACAAATAACTGAAAGTCCTCTTTAGACAGGGGAGAACGGATTTGAAATATTGGCGGTAATCGAAGGGTAAATATAAAGTTCCAATGATGAAGACTGTAATGTTCGCATCATCAGGCAAGAAAACCTTAGCTCACTATTTTACAAGAACATAAATTTAAAAATTAAACCTGCCTCGACGCTTTATTTATCAAAATCATCCGTTTTTTCACGCCAAATGCTACTAATCTTAAAATGCACTAAGCTACCTCCATCCACGCAAATAGATAATACTGAGTATTTAACTATATGATATACATTATATATTTATTTTATATCCTAAATAATTTATCTCATTTACTTTTTTAACTATCTTAAAAAATGTGCTAATGTGAGATTATCAAAAAACATTGTATTTTTCAGAGGAAGGCTAAATTAAGCGATTGAATCCAACTTGAGGGATGACAAGAATATTATCATCGAAGGTATGCAATGCTCCGAAGGACTTATACAAGTTACAATCGTCATTAGGGACCCTCGTTCTGCAGATTGAAGAAATGCTACCTGCTTTTTCCCCTTTAGTGCAACTACTTTTGTTTGCTTGTGCTGTACAATAGTGATTCCAGTCTCATCACTATTGTATAAACGTGAAGGATTATTGCTAATTTATTGTAGACAAGGTTCATATAAATACAAAAATCTTGAAACGTCATCAGTATGAACCCCTTTGCCCTAGAAAAAGTGATCCCTTGTGGTTCTCTTACAGATACAGTAGCCCCATGGCTTCTTTGGTACTGACTGACAGCTGACAGCTCTGAAAAGTTACTAGACCAAATTATGTATCCCTACGCCGAACTATATGATCTGCAAAACATGTGTTTAGCAGCTGTCACTTCTGACGGTCAAAATTTAGGTATATACCTAAATGTTGACTGTCAGAAGTCAGCTGTGAGCTGTCAGTCAGCACCAAAGAATCCACGGGGCTACTGTAGCATTAGGTTTCTATGGGTAAAAAAAATTGTTTAACCCTTTCCTCCCTGCCTGCTCACTACTTTGAGAAAATCTATGTTTTATTCCGTTTCTTGGCGCTAGTCGGTGTGCCTCGATAATGACATATTTTGTAGTCAAACCATAAAATTTGTCTTCCATAACTGTGCAATATTTTGCTAAATCTTTTTCTATAAGTTTTGGCAGTGTCAGCTGTCTACCAATAGGCCTAACAGATAATTTATCAATAAGAGAAACTTTTACGTAACGCTCCAATGTTATTTGGGGGATATTAAAAACTCTAGAAGCCTTAAGACTCGCCATTTCCTTTCTTCTAACTGCACTGACGGCAGATTTCATGTTCTCCTTATCCCACTGCGTCCTTGGAGCCACCTGTAAACAAAAAACTCTGTTTTAAAAAAAACCCATATTAAATGTGTCCTTAATTTGGGGCTCCCCAATTTGGAAACCCAAGACATCCCAAATTTAGGGCACACCATGAGATTTGTTGTTGACCTAACATTTTAAGTCAGAAAACTTGTTACACAAATTTGCATTATAGAGTTTTAATATTATTATATTAATATATTAATATATTAATATATTGGTACTTAATTATCAATAGATACATATGAAATATCTTTTATCGTTTATAAAATGTTCTTCAATAAAAGCTTAGGTGAAAAAATATGTGAAATACTGAGAAACTAAACGAGCTGATTACACACAACACACGTTCTCAATAAAACTGCTGCCACCAATAACAAGTCAAGATGGCTTGCTGGTATAGTTCTGAGGTCCTCTACTAGGTAGCAGCATATCCTGGACTGAGATACAATACCTCACCAAATTAGGAGCCCTCCTCAAATTAGGCATTCTTCCTCTACTATTAAAAATAAAAACTTTTATATGAAATATATTTTTATAAAACCAATAGTTTCTGAGATATTGGCAAATATGTTGTCAAAAATTTATGAACTTTTTCTTTCAACATCTTAGGGGAAATGTTTGTACAACAATGATCTATCTCTATCATGTTAGGTTTAATAGTCAATATTTATAAATGAGGAATTTAATAGCAATGCAATAACCATAAGATGCGCACCCCCTAATACAATGTCGAAAGTTCTAAACCAGAAGTCTACATTTTAATACGAAGGGTTGACCCCTTACTTTATTGCTACCTTACAGGTAGAGCAAGTATTGTGATCGTCAATAATATTTAACTCGAGATTTTGATTTATGTAAACGTCTCATGACCCCCGAACCCTAAAATGTGGTTTTCGCAATGCCGTCTGTTTCTCTGTCCCTCTGTCTATCTGTCTGTACCTCAGACTAGAGCCTAAACCATTTTACCGATTGGGCTAAAACTTGGTATATAGGGTTTTCATAAGTTTACCCCAAGGAATGTTTGTAATTTGATATCCAACCCTAAGATTAAGGGTAGTTTCCTTAAGGGTGGAAAGAGAAAAAAATCTATATTATCAAAATCGGATTTAACAATTTTGATAAAATTTCATTTATAAGCTTTGATCAATATTACAAACCAAATGGATACTTTAAAATTTTCGTCAAAATGATTTGAAGGGTTCCGGTCTGATGCGTAAATTCTAATTTTTAATTTTATCTTCGTAAGTCTTTTAGATATGAATATTACTTATCATTGCATACATGTGGATCTATTTATAATAAACATATTTTACTTTAATTCTATTTTTATAAAACCAAAAGTTTTCAAGCCAACACTTAAGGTAAAGTATTACGACCGTCAAAACGATCTAGCCTGAGATGTTGATGGATGACGACGTTACATGACCCTCCAAACCCCAAAAAGCTGTTTTTGTAAAGCCGTCTGTCTGTGTGTTTGTCTAACCCTAAAATTTATAGCAGTTTACTAAAGGGTGAGAAGAGAAAAAATTCAATTTTTTCTAAATCGGCTATAACAATTCTATCTCTCTCATTTTAGACTCAATAGTAAATAATTTCCTTTTTTATTGGTCGAAATTTATAAAAGAGAAAGTTAATAGCAATTCGATAACCATAAGATGTGCATCCCCTAGTATAATGACGAAAATTTTAACCGGAAGTCAAAATTTTAATATAAAATGTTGACCCTTGAAGATCCAATATCGATATTTTTTATTGATACAAATGAAGACGTTAATTCATTACAAATAAAATTATGAAATTTAATACCATGAGTCAAAAAAGTTTTACATATGTTGTAATGATATCAATTTTCCTGGCTTTATTAACATTTGAGATCATATTTCCTTTTTTCAGTTGACTTTATTTAAACTTATCTTTTCTAAGAAGCGGCCATGTTTCTTTTTTTATTTCATTTAGCTGCACGTGTCAAGGGCATGGTCTGAATTCCTGGTAATATTACGTAGTAAAAGAATAGCAGGTGTATAGAGACGCCAAGCCAGATTTAGTTTCGCGCTCAAAGATAATTTCCCTATTGGTCGATGAAAAGAAATTCGAGATTATCTTTTTCTACGGGGTTCACAATCAACAAGGCAGCAAGACGCTTGGCTTGCTGATGCCAGTTGAGACTCTCTACTCGTCTGAGTTAGTTGAAATGAACTCATCGTCTTAGGCAGTTGAGATAGAATCCTCGTCTTAGGTGATTGAGACTAACTACTAGTCTTATGTAATACATAAAATAATGTGCAAATAAAACTCTAGCGTCGTATGGATCAAAAGAGTATACTGGTTCTGCCTCTTGGTACTGGCTACCATACTAGTTGTGAGGATAGAACAGGCGCTATATTCGTACAAGTTCCGACACTAATCTGTGAAATGCGCGCTGACACTGTATGTAGAGAACTGGTAGAAATGGCGCCAACATTGTCATCGGATGTGATTTGTTGTTGGCAGAAAATTATTCTAAACATCCTTGTTTATATAATACCAAATTGCCACAATATGACAATATATGTAATTAAAAACATGTCACCTAAAAACGATAAACTGTGTTCCAGTCCCAATTTTAATTAAATAAACTTGATAGCATGCCAAACTAGGGTGGTGGTTTTTTAAAATATAAAGTGTGTAAGCCTAAAAAAGAACATTTGTGTATCAAGGATACTGTACTTGGACACCCGTGGCCTTAGGGGTCTCTGACCACATCGTAAATAAATGAATACATATTTAAGGAGATATTAAACGTTAGTGTCACCCCGAATGTATCTCACCTAAACTCCGAATGTATCATTTTTAGCATCCCACGACCATTATTTCATCTTTCCAGCCAGTCCTGTGTTCATATTCTTTTTCTACGCTCCCTCTAATAATTTTGGATATCATTATTAATAATTAATGCAGCTGCTGCACCCAAAATTAATCTCTGACGTTCCATAAATGTTTGCACTAGAACTTAGTACCAAACTAGCAGTGTGTGAATACTTTAGTCCCGTTTCTATTGTACTAGTTAGTATACAGATATCTAGGTGCTTGCTAGCACACTTGATTTCTAGTATAAGCAAGTGTCGTGTGATAGTAGTAGCTTTACCGATTGTATCTGTGATGACGTCACCAAATTCATTTAATAGTTATTTTAACAATGCATTACTATCGGCATTGTTGTTGATCATATTAAATGATTTTAGTCTAGACAATTATTTCAGTTCTACCATAACATCTCCTTTTTAATTATCTGGGAACATAACCTCTTTGTTTCTCATAGATATTTTCATTTTAGAATTTTCAATAAATTATTTATCCAACAGCAAGGCTATCGTTAGTTTAGGTGCCACAAGATATTGGCCAAGACAGGCCACTGATTTTAATAAAAACTTTGATATTTTTTTTAACCTTGAATATATTATGATCCGCCGTGATACATTCTATATTGCACTCTTGTTCCTTTTTATACACTTGTTATTGCGTAGCTCTTCATACAATTGTGTGGAACATACGTTATTAATGGACCCGGTATCTACTAACAGGAATATCTTATATTTTCCTATATAAGCTTCTAAACACAACAATGATACAGAAGTATTTTTCTGGCGTGCTAAGTATGGTTGAAAACTTTGTTTAGCCCTTTGCGCGGACCTAGATGTTTTCCCGCGCACAGTTACTTGTTTCTTTCTTTCTTTCTTTCTTTAGCACCGCCTTTTACTATCCGTTCGGGTTGTACGCTAGTTACTTGTTGTAGCTATATGCGGGGCTCTTATTTCTAATTGGACAGGTAGATACTAGATGTTCAAGTGAGTTGCAAAAGTAACATATTTTAGTTTTAGACCGGGTTTGTTAAATATAATTATTTTTGTTAGGTCTCACTGTACTGTTATTAACGTACTGTTTAGTACTGTACTTTCGGTAGTTGTCAGTATTGTATCGTGAGGGGATATCATTTTTATTGGGGTAGAGTTTTTTGAATTGTTGTATGGGAACAACACTACTGTGTATAGAATTTGATTTTTCATATTATTCTATCTCTGTGATGGCATTATTGAAATAGGACGCTAGCCTTTGTAGCTCCCTTATTGAATTAATCTTATTAAGGGATATTTGTACCTTAGTACTGGGTTTGAGATTAGCATAAATCTTCTGTAACTGCTCTTTCTCAAAATATCCTCCGTGTCTTCTAAATAATGTTTGGATCCTAATAAAGTAATTAGTGACCGACTCATGGGGGTTTGTTTTGACATTCTAATTTCATTTTCTAGGCTTTCAACATAATCAACACAAAAGAAAGTTTTGTAAAACAATCTAGAAAGGTATCCCAGGAATTCCAAAGATTATAATTGTTTCTAATCAATTGTTTTTTATTACTTCCAAAAAGTTGAGGAAAGGGTTCTTAAAAGTTCTAGTTATTCCAATCCGTACAGCTCCTTTAATTCTATTAGTTGTTATATAAAGATTACTGAATCCGAATTGTTCCTGAATTTTAAGTTCCATTTTTGGACTATTTGTTCCTTTGTTCTTTCTCTCCTGTCTTAGGTTTAACTTTTTTTTTTTGCTCTCTCTAATCTCCTCGTGTGTTAAAGCATTTATTTTAAGAGAAACATACTTTAATTCTTCTACTTTAAGTTTAACCTGCTCTTTGTCACAAATCAAACGTAGTATCCTATCTTCAATATGTTAAGATTTGGTAACAAATGTCTTTGTTTGTGAATAACTGGATAATTTAGTTTCCTTAACATGGGTTAACACATTATTTAATTTCTGTTATATAATGGGAACCTCGATTGAATCTGTAGGTATTAATTCGACGACTACCTGTGACTTTCCCTTGTTCTGTTCCTGATCTATTAGTTCTCGAAATTATGACCGCATTTTGTCTATGGTAGACCTTGGGGTAGACCTCTAATACGCAATTCGTATTGGAGTTCATCGGATCCAAGTCTGTAAACATCCCTATTTATTTTAGTTTTGTCTACTGAACACAATGTTGTAATTAAACAATCTTCTAATATATTTTTTTGCGCTAGTACACCCTGACCCATTTGACATGTACTTCTGTATTTGGTTTCGTACTATCACTCCAAAATTTATTAGATAATAGACACATGCGTCGATCTTAACGTAACAAATCGAACAAAGCATCTCCATTCTAAGAGTATGTGTTTTGATCTGTGATTTTTACTATTTGTATTAGTGTATATGATCTGTGAATGTTTACAGTTTTCAACCGATATTATAGATATTTATCATTAAACTTTTTGGATCAATCTAGCTTTTCTATACAATATACAATACCAGTAAACAGAAAGAAAGAAAATTGATCTCAAACTGAAACTTATTAGTCTTGAAGTAGGTAGGCTACTGTTTCATCTCTAGCCTAGTACCATCTGTGATAAATCATTGAAATTAATAATATAAATTATTCAAATAGGTCTTAAGATACTACTTTTTTTCTGTCTTGGATTTTATGCTAAATATATTTATATAGTTTAATCAATAATTTTGATTTTTTTTTCAATGACTTTTATGAACTAAATACATTTCATGTATAGTAAATGTTTTTCTATTAATACCTGGCTAAATATTAACTAGCGTTAATGAATATATTTTGATGCATTTACAATCATGATTATGTTAGTTGATTTATATTTTAATAACAAGCATCTGTTTTGAAAGCAATCCTGTAGCGTAAATCACAATAACTGAAAACTAAAAAACCTCTGGAGGACCAGTGTTACGAACACGGACAAATGGACTGTATGGTGGAATGGGAATGGGTAGAGGCAACTCACCTTCACTTTATGTTGTCTGATTGGTGTTGTCTTGGAGTAGTCAATTTAATTAACACACGCACACGAATAATTGAGATTGGACCGCTTCCAGGTGAAAGTTCACGGAACTTATAACCATCACTTATTGGTCGATCAAGTCTCAGCACACGACTCACTAAATCGGCAGAACGAAAAACCGCGCCAGCGACACTTGGCGGGAAAACAATAGACCTAGAGGGTTCCAGGTATGTTCTTGTTGCCTCCAAGAGTGAGGAAAGGTGAATGAAGATGGAAGGAGTCAATAAAATATAAGAAAAGACCAAAAAACCGTCTAAACCACAACAAAAGGCAATCAGATCACAAGACAAAACAAAAACTAACTAATTTCGAGGCATAGAGAACCTAGATAAAGGAAGCACTATCCAAAGAGATAGCATAGAGGACAGAAACATGAAGTAGAAACTAATGGTACTGATCTAACAATAACTAACTAATTTCGAGGCATAGAGAAACTAGATAAAGGAAGCACTATCCAAAGAGATAGCATAGAGGACAGAAACATGAAGTAGAGACTAATGGTACTGATCTAACAATAACTAACTAATTTCGAGGCATAGAGAAACTAGATAAAGGAAGCACTATCCAAAGAGATAGCATAGAGGACAGAAACATGAAGTAGAAACTAATGGTACTGATCTAACAATAACTAACTAATTTCGAGGCATAGAGAACCTAAATAAAGGAGCACTATCCAAAGAGATAGCATAGAGGACAGAAACATGAAGTAGAGACTTATGATACTGATCTAACAATAAACAATGCACAAACATATACCGACCACCGAAAAATAAAGTGGGTTTTTAAGAACAACAAACCAACAACAAAGATATGTACAGAATGATATTTACAAAAAAAATGTATCCTTTCTATTAATTAGGAAGTGGACATAATTTGACAACCGGTCGTTCGAGGGTCCCATGCTTGGTGCGGACACTTACGACTCTCGTTATCCCATCCCTTCCAGGGTACACCTCTTCTACTCTTCCGATCAGCCACCTGAGTGGGGGAAGATTGTCTTCCTTTATCAAGACTATCTGTCCCTTTTGTAATTTGGCCTTGTTTGTAGCCCATTTTTGTCGCTGTTGGAGAGTATGGATATATTCCGTTGACCATCTTTGCCAAAAGTGCTGATAGTATTGCTGTATCAACTGCCAGTGATTCAACCTGTTGGTCGGCAGCTCCGTTATGATCTCCTCGAGTGGTCTGGTGAGAGAATGACCAACTATGAAATGTCCTGGTGTCAACGGATCAAGGTCATTTGGATTCGCAGAGAGAGCACAAAGTGGCCTGGAATTTAGCACTGCTTCAATTTGAATGAAGAGTGTGGATAGCCTTTCAAAGGTAAGTGTCTGATCACCCACCACTCGTTTTAGGTGAGTTTTTGCCAACTTGATACCAGCCTCCCATAGTCCACCAAAATGTGGAGCTGAGGGTGGGTTGAAATGCCAAGTTATGCCTTGGACTGAAAGTTTATCTGTTACCACTTTGGTTTCAGTATGGGACTCTAGATGCCTTTGTAGTTCTGTAAAATGGCTATTGGCACCTACAAAGTTTGTGCCACAATCGCTATAAATATCGGAACACATACCACTATGGGAAATAAACCGAAGAATGGCATCAAGAAAGGCCCTTGTGCTTAGGTCTGATACCACCTCAAGGTGCACTGCCTTAGTTGTCAAGCACACAAACAAACATAAATAAGCCTTGAGCACCTTAGAATTCCTCAATTCAGATGATTTTATCTGGAAGGGTCCTCCATAATCCACTCCAACTCGGACAAATGGTCTTGATTGCTGCATACTCATCGCTGGGAGGTCCCCCATGAAAGGTTGGAGAGCAGGTGCCTTAAATCGAAAACATCTCATACACTTGAAGATCCGGGTTTTTATAACAGTGCGTGCTGAGAGAATCCAGTACTGGCCTTGAATGAGTGAGTGGGTTGTTCGATGTCCAACATGAAAATGAGATATATGGTAGTGATCAACAATGATATCGGTGATGTGACTATTTTTCGGCAACAGAAGAGGATGTTTTGTGTCATACCGCAGTGAAGAGTGTCGCAAGCGACCTCCTACCCTCAGTAGTCCCTCCTGGTCGAGAAATGGGTTTAGGCCCTTCACGTGGGATGAACATTCCCAGCCCTTCTTTATTTCTTCAAGTTCTGACTCAAACGCTTGTTGTTGATCTTGTTTGATACATAGCATTCGGGCTGTATTGAGCTCCTTGGACAACAATGGGCCTTTACAACGATCTTGCTTCTTCACTTTGGAGTTATGAATAAACCGTGCTAAAATTGCGATGACTCGTTGCAACCTTACCCATGATGAGAAGTGTTTGAGCATGTCAGCCCACCAAGTATTCGCTTCTGCTACTAGACTGGTAACCGTTACAACCTTTAACTCATGCACCTCTACCTGGTAAGTCACCTCAGGGAGCTTGGGCCAACTACTAAATGGGTTGTTTCAGCCAATCTGGTCCTGTCCACCAGATGTGGAAATTTGTCAATACTTCAGGATGTAAGCCTCTGGAGGCACAATCAGCCGTATTTGAATTAGTTGGAACATGTCTCCAATGTTGTGCTGGTACTGCTGCTTGAATTTGGGCTACTCTGTTGGCAACAAATGTTTTCAAAATATGTGGTGAAGTTTGAATCCATGCCAAAACGATGATAGAATCTGACCAATTATACACAGTTGACACCTGTAATCGTTGTTCAAGGTTCTGCTGCACCCACTCCATAAGTGTGGCTAGGAGATGAGCCCCACAAAGCTCAAGTCTAGGAAGAGATAAACTCTTAAACGGAGCTACTCTTGACTTGGCGATAAAGTTGTTGACTTGAATTTCTCCATTGCACGTAGTAATTGGAAGATATACGACTGCTGCATATCCTTTGATAGATGCATCACAAAATCCATGAAGCTGACAATTAATAGCATCACTGGTGATATGAATCTGTTGATCTTGACATGTGTAAGAACATGAAAGTGTGAGCAAAATCTTTGCCACCCTTGTCCGAGCTCTGGTGGAAGTGGTTCATCCCAATCAAGTCTTAGGGTCCACAGCTTTAGCCCAGAACACCACTGGAGATAGCCACCCCAAAGGATCAAATATTTAGCAATATTTGAGAGAACTGCCCTCTTCGTTACTGTAACCTCAGAAGTATGTACATGATAAGAGAATGAATCTGATGTGGGGTCCCATTCCAACCCTAATATCTTAATTACTTGATCTCTATCTTCTTCAAACATGAGGGAACTTCACAGTGTTCATTTGGTATCACTTTTAATACTTCAGGGTGGTTGCTAGACCATTTCCTAAGTTTGAAGTCTTCTAGGCTTAGCAATTCAATCAGCTTGGTTTGTAAACTGAGAGAAGATTCCACTGAATCAGCACCAGTGACTATGTCATCAACAAAAATGTCCCTACAAAGGACCTGGGCAGCACGAGGGTAACGAAGTTTTTCATCAGAAGCGAGCTGACGCAGGGATCGCATCGCTAAGTAAGGAGCTGAAGTTACACCATAAGTCACAGTATTCAATTGATATTCTTGAATTTGTTGATCAGGGGATTCGCGCCACAGTATTACCTGGTAATGTCGGTCATCCGGAATGACAAGTATTTGTCGATACATCTTGCATGTATCAGTGGTGAGCACAATAGGATGAAATCGAAAATTCATAACAATTTCCACAATTTCCCTTTGCAGTTTGGGACCCTTCAATAATGTATCATTCAGTGATTGACCTGATGATGTTGCTGCAGAAGCGTCAAATACCACTCTCAGTTTGGTGGTTGAGCTAGATTCCTTGGATACAAAATGATGTGGGATATAGTGTTTAATGTCCTGGATGATTGATGGTTCAATGTACTGCATTTGACCGAGTTCTTCATATTCCTTTAGAAAGGTCACATACTGTTTCTTCACTTGTGGGTAACAAGCTAAGAGGCGTTCCAGCTGAGTGAGTCTCTTGACTGCTTGTTGACGTGACTCTCCCAACTCTGGTTGTGCATCCTTGAAAGGTAGCCGTACAATGTATCTACCTTCATTGTCACGAGTGTGTATTGTCACATAGTGTGCCTCACATATAGCTTCATCAGGGCCAATGTAGTTAGTCACGGGTAACTCTTCCACCTCCCAAAAGCGTCGCAAAACACTATCAAGCGATGGTTCGGTGGCAACAAAAAACGACGAGACACTAGAAGTAATAAGTTGTTGAGGTCCTACTCGCCCAATTATGATCCAGCCAAAGATGCTATGCAATCCCGAGGGACAATTAGGTGAAGTTGAATACCGCCCACCATCAAGTATCTCGGGATATACATCTGCACCTAAAAGAATGTCAATCGGCCCTGGTACATGAAAATGAGGGTCAGCCAACTGTAGATGAGCAAACTCCTGAACCATATATTTAGAAAGCATGGTTGATGGCATTCCCGATGTGATTTTACTTAGAATGATGGCCTCGGTGACCAACTGAGGTCCATAAACACCACACGGTTTCACCTCACATATCACAACACCCTTGTTCGTTTTCACAGTTGACTGAGAGATCCCTCTAATTGGAATTTTCAACTTGAGACGTGGTAGGCACAGCCGGTGAGCACAGTCTTCAGTAATAAATGATGATTGTGACGCACAATCTATTAACACTCTAACCTTCTGATAAGCACCATGCCCATCCTTAACTTGCACTACAGCGGTTCCCAACAAGACTGTAGTAAGGCTCACAGAACTGGTGGTAAGTGAGTTGATCTGTTCACCCCATGTAACAGTGCCTTCATGACCTGGTGAATGAACCTGATGGGTAGAATCCCCTTGCTTATACCTACTGTCTCTCTGGGTGTGATCAGTGTGAGAGCTGGTAAAACGTTGGTTTGAGCTAGACGATCCTTGACCGCAAGTGTTAGTGGTGCCTTGACTACCTGACCCTATGTGCAACCATGTGTGATGATTTTGATTGCAGTGCGGACACTTGAGCCTTGAGGAGCACTCTCTTACTTGGTGCGACTCCTTTAACAATTAAAACACAATTTATTTGACTTTACCCAATCCCGGCGTTGTATCGGTGTCTTGCTCGTGAACACTGGACACTTATAAATACTGTGGCTAGCTTGACACACAGTACAGTGACCTTGATTTGAGTTAACATAAAATGATCTTCTCACTCCAACAGGTGACTTCAGTGATCCTTCCATCCTCCTGTTGGTTGTTACATGTCTAGTACTTGCGCTAGTTGACAGTGTTAGACCTTGATTTGCAGATGACAGTGCTTTGCATTGATTTTCAAGAAATTCCAAAAGTTGATCAAAATTTGGTAATTTGGTAGCCGTGTGCGCAAGCTCAAACATCAGTCGTGTCTCTCTATCTAACTTGTTCAGTGTCAAGTTTAATAAGATAAAACTCCACTCACAAACTGGAAACTTTAACAAATTTAGTGCACCCAAGTTCTCCTTGAATGTGTCCACTAACGCCCTTAAGCTATGTGGTGACCTTGAGGTTAGACCCGGGAAACGCATTATCTTCTCTAAATGTGTAGTAGCTATTGACCTCACATCTTGGTAACGTTCTGTAAGAGTCGCCCAGGCTAACGTGTAGTTCTCATCTGACACCGGTAACGATTTTAATAAACTTAGCGGCTCACCAGATAATGTCGTCAAAAGATATTGAAACCTTTCCACTGGTGTTAAGGTTTTGTTAGTAGGAACGAGAGAGACGTACAAGTCATGAAATGTGGTCCAGTCAGTGTTTATACCACTAAATGTGGGCAGTTGCAACTTAGGCCATTTTGCCGACAATGCCTTTACTGGAGATCCATTATCGTTACCCGAAGTGGATGAAGGCTTAGTAATCCGTGCATAAATCTCCTTAACCGGGTAGTAGGTAATGTCAAAGTCTTCAATCAGCTTGTCATGTGCTTCAACATCAAAGTCCCTCTTAAGGCTGGCACAGACACTCCTTCTTATCTATCGTTTTACTTGTACAGTTGTAAGTTGTAATGCAAGACGGAACCCAATGGAGTCCACTGACATTCCGTTTAACACTATTGTTTTAT
This sequence comes from Timema cristinae, assembly GCA_039000515.1. NCBI lineage: Eukaryota > Metazoa > Arthropoda > Insecta > Phasmatodea > Timematidae > Timema > Timema cristinae. The sequence goes on from JBCFYV010001750.1 coordinate 22,560, forward strand.
TGTCAGTTTTGATAAATAAACATGGCCGACCAACACACATTAGCTGCAGCATTAGCGGCTGTTATAATAATAAAAACGAAAAAAAAAAGAAAATTGTTAGAAAAAAGAGGTCAAAACCATGGTTATTGAAGAGAGCGGAGTCTAGTCACGTTAATTTGCTGAATGAATTAAAACTAGAACCTGAAGATTGGTTTAACTATTTACGCATGGATGAAGAAACCTACTATGAATTGCTTAAAATGGTGACTCCACGTATTAAAAGAATAGACACAATAATGAGAAAAGCAATAACACCTCATGAACGCCTTAGTGCTACTCTACGTTTTTTAGCAACGGGGAGAAGTTACGAAGATACACTTGTGCTATATCTGCCCAAGCTTTGGGGGAAATTATTCCGGATACTTGTGCAGCTATTTATGAGGGATTAAAAAGAGAATTCTTTAAAGTAAGTACTTTATTAGGTTCTTATACAAATTACAACTAATAAATATGTAATTAATAAACACATCATCACAGGGCCGGATTAAGGGGGCACCCAGGGAGGCCATGGCCCCGAGCTTCAATCTTAAAGGGGGCTCCCCAAAGATACCCCACACATTTATTTCTTATTGCTACAAATATTTTATTTAAAATATTCAAAACTATATTTGTACTTTTTACTAAATTCTTTTATGATTTTTGAAAATTGTGAAATTTTTTGAAAATATCAGCAACGATTTTGTTAAAAACTGGTTAATCTAAGGATTATTTTATATGATGAATAATAATAAGAGCTAATGCTATTTTTTTCCAAAATAAATAAATTTGAGGGTAGTTTGCTGAAGTATTTGTAAAATTTTAAATTTTTAGAAGATTGCCATGTTGATTTTGTTCAAAATGAAGGTATGGCACTTTTTACATGATAAATAAATTTTTTTAATATAAATAACTTGACCTTCGTTTAAAATAATTGACGTTTGAAAATTTTATATAATATTTAAAATAGTAGTAACAATTAATATTACAAAAAAAAAAGTAGTGCCCCACATTTGCAAGTGACCCCAGGCACCCAAATTCCTTGATCTGGTCCCGCATCATGATGATATAAATGTAAGTAATGTTGAATATTATTAAATTTGTATTATTTATCACTGTTACTAATGTTATTAAATTCGTCATTTGACAGAAATTGTGAGTAATATTCTCCAACCTTTGCTGAAGAGGATTGTAGGGGAATTGATATTGTAGGATATGTTATTTGCTCCCCTTCATTTACTATTCATGAGTTTGATGTGAGATTCCCCAGTTGCCCGTGATAAATTGCTTCATTTATAATTCTTTTGCAATAAATTGCCATTTCTGGTGGAAGATCTTGTAGCTCCTGGGCTATATGCGATCCATATGAAGCATATTTTCCAACTGTTTCAGTTTGCACCTGAGGTTTGGATTGCAAGGAATTTGCTATAATTTCTAAAACCACATCAGAACGATCCCTTTTTTTCTTCTTAGAAGTTATTGATGTATTTATTGATGAGGACCGCGAAACTATTCCAGAAGTTGAGGTTGAGGCAAGATAATCTGCATTTTTGGGTTTAGATGGCTCACCTGGTTCGTTTATATCATCTACACTATTTACTTCATCAATAATATCAACATCTTGTTCACTCTGAAAAAAAATTTTAAAAAATAAAAAAAAATTGTTTCGTGTGATTACAGTTCCCTACAACAGAGCAAGAGTGGAGTGAAATTGCAAAACAGTTTGAAATCAAATGGCAGTTTCCAAATTGTCTGGGAAGTGTAGATGGAAAACATATAAGAATAACAGCTCCACCAGGAAGTGGATCATATTTTTGGAATTATAAAGGTTATAATAGTTTGGCACTAATGGCAATTGCTAATGCAAATTATGAATTGATTTACTGCCATATGGGAACAAATGGACGTGTTTCTGACGGAGGTGTAATTGAAAACACAAAATTCTATGAAAAACTGGTAAATAAACAGTTAAATTTACCAGAACCTAAAACAGTTAAAAATAGTACTATAGAACTTCCATATGTTTTTATTGGAGACGAGGCATTTTGTTTACGCTCAGATTTTTTAAAGCCATTCCCACAATGAAATCTAGTCAGAGAAAAAAAAATTTTCAACTACCGCTTATCCAGAGCACGCAGGATCATTGAAAATGTGTTTGGCATAATGGCTGCTCGATTTCGTATTCTACATACAGACATTAATTTACGATTCGATCGCGTAGATCTTGTGGTTATGACCTGTGCCGTTTTACATAATTTTTTACGCAGAAAGTGCAGTAACTCATATATTCCAACAGACTGTTTAGACAATGAGGACTGGAGGGAATCTGAAATAAGTATCGGATTGCGAATGAATCCAGATGCAGTTTGTGGACTACAGCATGGACATAATAGACATTTTGGACGAGAAGCAAGTGATTCATGAAACCTTTTTCTTCAATATTTCAATGACGAAGGAAAAGTTAGTTGGCAAGATAATATGATTCATTAGAATAATGTTAACTATACTGTATATCAAAATAATACATTTTGTTTATTAGTTGGTATAAAAATTATTTTTGACCTAGAAACATGAGTATATTATTGTATTTACTTTTCACAATAAATAAACTTACAACACGCGCATTTTATAATCACTTAAATTTGTATGAAAATAAAATTATTATTTATATATTAGTTTATCTAAATTTTCTACATACCTCACTAATTGGACTGACAATTTAGTCTTCAATATTATCTCTGCAATCCTGCCTTGGGGTTTCTTGATCGGTCAGAAAAAGTAGCAGGTCAAAGTACCATAAATTTGTCTTCTGAATGTCTTCAGTACCAGTTCCTGACCTAAGTGAGGCATTATACTTTTTTAGTTCCTTTCGGAAGCATGTTCTTAATGAATTAACATAAACTGCATCTTTATTTGCTTGCGGGTCAACTTCTTTTAATTTATTGATTAAAATGCTATATGCAGCGTTTTTTTTTATGCTTGTCAGAATAATCTCTACTTTTGATCTTCCATAAACATTCATTTTGTCTATATAAATCTATAAATTCCGTGACAAACTCACGGGACATTAACCTGAGGTCGTTCATTTTATACTAAATGACTTAATGCAAATCTGAAAGACACCTACACAGTCCTTCTTACTTGTATGCAAGTCGGAACACGCACGGAAAAATCAACTGGACGTTGATTCTGTTCATGCCAAACAATTGACGGTACGCGATGAGCAAGTCGGCCAACTTAGCCACACACACTCTCCGTCTTGCATTACAACTTACAACTGTACAAGCAAAACGATAGATAAGAAGGAGTGTCTGTGCCAGCCTTTAGATTTGCTTGCCGCAACTCCTAACTCCACGTGAGTTTCTTCAAAATCCCTCCTTAAATGTTCCAAGTCTGAACAATGTGCCTTAAATAGCTCTACTTTGGTAATGTCATTTTCAACTTGTTCTGACAGCTTGTAAAATCTGTTAACCCGGCCAGTTATCACCTTGAGAGGATATTATCAGAAAGCTCAATGCCAGTTCTGAAGTTTCGCAGCCCGTGCGTGTGCGAGGGAGGTGGAGCTTAGATGAATACGTCAGAGACAAGTCATCCAGTATCGAGAGGAAATACTCGGTGAACTGACAATCGCCTAGTCCTCTTTTACTCTGTCAGTCTTTCTTCAAGAGACAACACTCAAGAGCACACAGAAGGGATGTGTAATTATCTTGGGGAGGACAGCAGTTTAAAGAAAGAAAAGAATAGTAAAACGGCATTGTACTCTTCGTTTGCTCTTTCGGGTTCTTACAGGCGCTGGGCTAGTCGTCTTTGTTTAACCCAAAGGTCTCGACCCAAGCGTGGTCCTTTTTCTACCACCTAAGTAAAGTTGCCATTTTGTAGCTCATAAACGAACATATCTATTTTCAGAAAATAAAAATACCATATTTTATACCATTCACTAATCCATCTAGTAAAAGTAATATAACCTAGAGAAAAAAATTATTGAGATTTTATTTTGATGAAAGTGTTATAATCTACATTGGGCCCCTGTGCCCCCGTGTAACGATGCACCATCTATTTAACGTCACAAGTCTTGTTTCAATCGTGCGGGAAAACCAATAATTTTATGGCCGTTGTAATAATAGTAAAAACGCTTGTAAAATCTGAAATTGACATGTTTTACACGAAGTAAAAAAAAAATTAAATTGTAAAACCTCTTAAAACACTTTTAGGAAAACATGAAACAGTCGACTAATGATTTTTTTTAAATATATTTTGAGTTAACAAGGGTTAATTATGTTAGATTACAAAAATCGTTCAAATTTATTTCTATAAAAAAATATATATATTTGTTAGAAGGCCCCTTTCCCTTGACACGTTGTGGCATTTTGAAGTGGTAGAGCATATGTCACGACTTCAGATCCGCATGATCTCGAGTGATTTTAGACAGTTGAATTGGTAGGTAACGTTGAAAACTGTACTCTAGACTAGGGCAATGCCACCACATCTCGTCCAAACACTAATTTATAGTACATATACAAAGTGTATTCAATTTTACATTCATATATTAGCAAAAACAATTTTAGTTTCCTAGGTTAAAAGGCTAGACAATGTTAAATATTTTGAAATATATTTTATGTGTGACACAAGCCACAAAACATATTTTCCCATGACTTAGTAATTTATTACTAAGGATAACTTTTTTTTTAAATCTGGAACAGTCTTCAAGTCTTCATTACATCTTGTATTCATTGGTAATCAAGTTAAGATTTGAATTTCAGTCAAATTTATTTTAGGGAAGTTGTACACTTTAGAACAGCCGGTAGGTAACGCGTGTGCCTACTGATCTTGGGATCACGGGTTCTAATCCAGGCATGATTGAAAGTATATCATTGGTTAGTTATTATCGGCTGGAGAACTGGGTGATGTTTTTGCTCTAGAATTAGTTTAGTTTGTAGAAAAATCAGTGTGTCCATAAAATGTACGATAAAAAATCTTCAAATAAAAAATACTGTGGTCGTAATTTATGAAATAAATTTTTTCCATATTTTCATTCAATTGCTAGTGCACCTTCACTTTAAACCCTTCTCACCCTTACTCCATTATAGAAATGATTTAAATTAGTGAAAGATGCTGATATCGCAAAAAAAAAAAACTTATGATAGGCCCAGCTTTGCTGAGCACCATTGAATTACACTACTGATAACAGTCAGGAATGTAAACTGATGTAGGCTTTTTCTTGAAAAAGCAAAGGTGATCTCTTTTAGCTATTAGTGTTGTGTTGTTTGTTTTATTTTATTTGTTTATCATCACACCTTACTACCCTTTAGGGGTACATGCATGTGTATTAAATGTGCTAACTAGTTAGGGATAAGAATGGTTCAATTTAGAGGAAGTGGACTCACATTTGCGTGAAGGGTGAGTGAAAAAGTGTTTATGAAATACCACCCTCAGTACAACCAGCCAAAATACGAACCCAAGTTCTGCGTCTGCGGCAGTCCAGTTTATTTCAAGAGCGATGCCTTAAAGTTTAGACCATGCGGATACCAAAGCAGGTTGTTTGGTTGTTTTGGCAAGATTGTTATAGAATGTTTGATCGTAATCATATTCATGTTTTTCTATACTCAATAAATATTATTTATTTGATAATATTTAATGTTATCGTATATATTATTTCTGTTGTCAACATTCCTTTTTCTCAACCAACACAAAGCCTACAGCGGTGAATAAGGTCTCAGTGGTTAGAATTTTTTTTTCCGAATTCTGTCATAGCATACTCAGTTTACGTTAAAACACATGTTTTTTTTAAATGTGAGTTAAAATAAAGTTGCTTTTGCAATGACTATCAATATGTCTAAGGGATAGCTTTCAAAATCCATTAGTAGTATTTATAGCAAGAAAATTCTTCAAAATTACAACCATTTTAAACTTATCTTGAGTGGCCCTTGCCTAGATTTATTTATTTATTTATTTAGATGACCCTAGAAGCTATTTAGAGCGCTTCTAAACTGATTTTTTTCTTACAGTTATATTATTCTAGAAGTTATAGGGTGTGGTCTTCTCCAGTTAATTTTTGAAAATTTAATGCACATAGAAATCATTTGGAGTTCTATTTAAGGCAATCTTTTAGTTTAATATTCAATACTGTTGAAGTGTTTGAAATGTATCTAGGAGAGAGAAACTTCTTTCCATGGGGGGCTAATTTGTCCCATGGGCAGTGCCCCCCCTTACCCGTCGGTTCCACCGCCACTGACCCAAAGTTTTTTATAAGAATATATTTAAATATAGCTTTTCTTTATGGAAGCTATTCAGAGTAGTCCATTCCCGGATTTTTTATTCCATATCTTTATATTTTATTAAGAGTGATCAAATCATAAGACTCTGGAAGTTATTTAGAGCTATTTTTAAATTGTAATAAGAATTATATTCATCCTTCTCACACGAAGCAATGATTTCTTACAGTTGTGTGTGTGTGCGTGCCTGCCTCATTGAACACAATATTTGAAGAAACAAGGGGGGGGGGGGCTACCAGTGCCCTTCTGTGGACACGTCTATGGGAAAAAAACTGGAAGTTTTAAAATGTTTCGGTAATTGTAAAATTGCGACTAAACTAGCTAAGAAGTTTGTAGTTGGAAAAGCATCAGTGACAGAAATGAAATTAATTCTAAAATGTAATTTTTTGGTTCCTCAACATTAATTTAATCTCTGAATAGTCGTCGAACATTGAAATAGTAATTGTTTGCCAAGTTTAATGGGGCACTTTTTTTGTGACTAACTCAAGAAAGGGGTAAAGGAATGCCAATAAATGGCCCCCTAATCAGATTATTCGGAATCTCGGACTACCAGAGTTTTATTCTAATTGGTTGAAGTCAATTAAAGTGTATTTAGGTTTGGCCTAGGATGTTTATATTAGTTTGCATAGTTTCAGATAAGTTCACTTACACAAAATCAATTTATTGAAATAATTTTTTTCTAGAGATAAAATATAAATAAATAAAAGTTAAAACTCCTAATTGTTTTGAAAATTATTACAAACATATGTTTATTTTATTTTAATATTTAGTGAAGAGCCAAATGTTTTGTTTAATGTTTTTGATTTACGTATTGTTTAATATTACAAACAAAATGGCAATTTTCCATTTCCTATGAAAGTGACTTTAAGGTTACTTTACAGAAGCGTTAATTTCCAATTTTGATCATTTCTCCTCTACTATTTGAGATACGAAAATACTTATAACTGTATTCTTTTTGTACTGTTAAAAATAACAAATATTTTATTCGAAACATATTTCAAAAAACCAATAGTTTCTGAGATATAAGCAAATATAAAAACATAAATTTGGAGATCTTTTAAATATGAAATTTATTGTTATGCTACCCGCCTCGGTGGCGTAGTTGGCTAACGCGCTTGACGTGTTGAGCTCGACCGCCGAGGACGGGGAGATCGAGGTTCGAATCTCGGTCGGGTGAACTGGGGTGGTTTTTCCTAAATGGTTTTCCACTCTCCCTCCACGCAAATGCGGGTTCACTTCCTCTAATTCAACCTTCCCAATTCCTAATCCATTAGCGTAATTAGTACTTAAAGCGTATAACCCGAACGGGTAGTAAGACGCGGTGCTAAATATAATATATATTGTTATGCTCTTTGGTGGACAAAGATGTTCCCCTTTTATTACATTTCTGCAAGTGTTCTGAATAATCTATTGCCATGGAGTAAGGAATTAAATAGCTAGCAGTGTATATTATTTCCTTTATGACCTTTGGTGGAGTGTTTCTGTAAAAATATGGGGAATCTATTATTTCGTTTCACAACTATTACAAGTTTTTAGTAAATGAGTTCATTTTAATATGAGAGATGGAGAAAGACTGTGCGGTGCACCGTCGTCCGTACCATTTATTTTTAATAAGTAGAGTAACAATGTTGATTGCACATTGGTGTGTATTTTTAAGGTTTATTTATTCTTCCAACTTTCAACATATTACCTAATTTTTAACAACTGAGATTATCTTCCATTATCTTTGAGAATATAATTAACGAGCTGGCTTGTGTACTGAGTGACTCAAACGCTCAGCCAATCAGATGCCTTTATTCATCTGTTGCTACTTTTCGTATTTTTTACATTAAGTGAATCTACAAAAACACTATTTCAATCGCTGAAAATTTTATAAAGTCACCGGTGATTTTATAAAACTACCATCAGTCACTGGTGAATGTTAATAAGCTAAGTAAAGGTTTGATTAGTTTCGAGTTATGTTTTATAATATATTCAGCATAACTTATATATTTTATAAAATCAATGGTAGATGTAGAAAATGCCGTTTATGTTTCATACTTTCACCAAAGTGAATAGATATATTTAAAAAAATACTGTTAAATTACTTTTACTTTTGGTGATTCTATACATTCACCAGTAATTTATAAAATAATGAATTGAACACATTCGGATTAATATATTCAACCTATTTCTCTTCATACTATAGTTATTATATGAAATTTAAAAACATAGTTGGATAAAAGTTTTTCGAAATGTCAATATACGCTCCAAAACAATCATTTACCCGCATTTGACCACTTAGAAATGTTGTGATTATTTTATTAATTAGTTAAAAAAATTGTTTTATATAATTTTATGGGAAGCAAATAGCAATTTATTTGACACACCCTTATATAGAACGCTATAAAACGATCAAAATCACAATAGAATACAAGACATTTGAGCTTACGTAACGATTAAAAAACAAGTCAAAATTGAGGTAAGGGGAGTTTAGCTCTATATTTGCGTTTGGAAGCCTAATAACTAAAGCTTTCGCCTCACTTTAGGTTTTGAATTGGAATTATCAAGGGCCGCCTTACATTTGTCAGCCTTTTGTTTGTCTTCAATAGCCTTTGTTATGTAAAGTGGATTTCTAATTGGCATGGATCGTCTGCGTCTTGGATCTACAAGCTCTGGCAGGAGACAATCTAGATAGAACTGGCTCAGTTTTTTCTCCATGTGGCTAGCCCAAAATGCATCGTCTCTGAAAATATTCTCGACCTTTATACCCACATTTTTCCATAAAACAAAGAGGCAGTAACTTCTCCTGGTCACGTGAAGTTGGCCTTTCACTTGATAGTAGTGTGTTTTTTGTTAATGCACGTAATTTCTTTTTTGTCCTTGCTTATGTTCCAAAAAGTAAACTTTCTTTTTAAAACAGCTTCTTCTGGTGTCATGTTCCTTGCTGAGGGTGGACACTTCACTTCAATAATGGTGTCGGATCCTATTAGACCATTGGTAGTTGCTCCCAAGATAATTCCGGGTCAACAAAGAGCCCACAAGGCTCAACTTTAATATTCATTTTATTTTCAAGAGCCAATATACCATTCTTCTCATCATCTCTACCGTACAGCATTGCATCTGTGTCAAAATCATCATAGAGCATTCCTTCAACAGCCTTTTCACAAGATGTGTGAGGAAGTCTTCGACAAACGGGTCCAAAGTTAGAGGCAGTGAGCAGCTTTCGCCGTACTTCTTTCCACCGTCCACTATTTCTTTGGAGAAGTGTCCCTCTTTCAAGCTTCTCACGTTGTTCTGATGTGCTTGGTAAAGTAGCAATAAATCTAATTTTCTCTCTATCAAATTTTTCCGTAACCATATCAGTCTTCTGAGCACAAGGCCCATAGTCTTTGTCATTATTAGTCAACCTAGGTCTAAATGGGTTCTTTTTCTTCACATTTGCAGGCAGACTTCTTGTTCTTTCAATTTGACGAAGTCTTCACATCTCCATCTTCTTAGTAAACTTCCCGGGACTAGCTTGGTACATTACTTTGTGTGTTTTATATAGAGGAGTTTTAGTATTGTAAGAAACTACAGCAGCATGACTTCTAGAAGAGTAGGACCTCTTAAGGCAAAAATGAACCCTTTTCTCACCGATAAGGTAAGACAGTGGTGCACAACCCATGGCCCGCCATGCCATTTATTGCGGCCAACCAACTAAATGAAATTTGCAAAATAAATTCCTAGAATATATCTCATATTACTTAGACTAGGTTGTCAGCGAAATATGATTAAATGTTTTCGTCCCTTAATAAAACTTTTAAAGTTTATACTTATTAAGTCTACCGATACTTCAACAGCAGCTATGACATCGAGTCCGTTTATTTATGGGGGCTTTGTGAATAATTGTTTGGTAGCCGTATCTTAAAAACCTTGTGTTAATTGCGTGAAGAAGTTTGAGGGAATATGTCTTGATCGAATATCTATGTAACGCAGTGTCACAGATATTGCACATATTATTGCATCGAAATTTTTGAAAATTTCAAAAAATTGGCATCTATTTTTTCACTAGCCATATATGAGTTCTCTGACATAACATCAACCGTTCAAATGAGCATATTTGCTCCAGGTGTGACGTAAGAATTCTAAATTTATTAATAACTCGTCTTTCTGTACTACATGGATGGACAGATCAAGGGTCCTGACCTGCTGCAAGGCATCAAAAAGGTATTTGTCTAAATTTGTCTACAATGATTGGAGCAAACAATGGAATGGTGTCTCTCCTCACAATACATCTGTGATAACTTTGCCATGCCAACACACTTATTGCATATCACTGCATTATAGGCTTACACCAGTAAAATTTGGTTGTAAAAGATCTGGGCTAAAGAAATCTGATACGGACATTAGTGCAAACAGAGAACTTCATTAAATCAGAGGACTCAATCACCGACAGTTAAAAGGCTTCCTCAATGAAAACCGAGGCCAAATATGGTGACCGTGTTTACTGCAGCAGAAGCAAGGTTTTGAAAAATTTCAGAGGAAATCAATAGAAAAATAATTACATCTCAGATTTAGCAAACAATGTATCAGTATTCCAGGCAAAACTAAGATTATTATAATTTGAAGTTAAAAATGTACTAATTTCTGCGCTGTAAAGAAATGTTTCCCTCACATGAAATTTATTACAGCTAGAAATATGCTGGGCACATCAACCGAATCCAGGAAACTTTCAGAGAAGATTTGTGATTTAAATTGTGACAAATTCCTATTCAAGATATTTCCCAAACTCTTATTTTGATGTTAGGTTATGAAGGAGTTTGGGCAAGGGAAATGGTAGCGTCATTCTTTACCAAATTAAAGTAAGATATTATTTTCAATATTTTCGATTTTTTTCCTTCCGGGGGAGGGGGGGGGGGAGATCAACCCTATCGCCCCCTCCGAAATCCACCACTGTTTTAAGATATGTTGATGATCGTGATGATGCTATTTTTAAGCACTACATATTATGTACGTATATATTTATTTTATTTGGGCCACCTTGCCCCGGAATAATACTAGCCCCATCGTTAAAACAAAGAGCCTATACTGTACATCACTTTTGTGCAAAGGAAGACTTATTTTTTTATTACAAGGTTTTATTGCAATCTATTCAATATACAAATAAACTTATTTTTCTTTTGTAAAAATATTGATCTGATTACAAACTTTTTTTTTTTTAAATAGTCATTGAGCTTATGTAAAGCTTGCTCATTCTTAGCTTGGTTTTATGATTTGCAATGGTAGATTCTGGTAAGAAGGGTTTTATATAAAATACACCAATTTTTTGTTGGTCAACATTGATAACATTTTAATTTATTACCAGTGTTAGTTTATAAGCAGGCCTATAATATGAATAGTCTGATAAACATAAAAACCAGTCTAAATGAACTATATTAAAATGTTTCTTTAAATCCGCTTACCTTTGTGGTTCTGTAAAAGCACTATCATTATCCATATCAAAGTAATGTACTGATGGAACGGCATAACTAACATCATTCACAACTACAGTCTCAATAGATGTGATTTGTGGAGACTCAGATCACCGTTATCTGCCTCCAGCAACTTTTGTTTTTTTATATTACAATTAAAATCAGTTTGCAATTGTCTCCAAAATGCTCTTTAATGGTATGAAAAATTAAAATTGAAAAATACGGTAAAAAGTATTTCTTTTAACACCACGTCTTACTACCCGTTCGGGTGTTATGCTTATGTACTAATTAAGCTAAGGGTTTTGGATGATGAAGGTTATATCAATATTAAGTATTCCCTCATTTACGTGGAGGCAGAGTAGTAAACCATTTTGGAAAACCACCCTCAGTACACCCGACCTAGATTCGAACCTTAAACTCCCCGTCATTGACAGTCTATAGTCTATTGCGAGAGTAGAGCTTTAGACCACGCGGCCACCAAAGTGGGTGTATAAAAATAAAAAAGTCTCTAAGTGATTTTTGTAGGCACTACAATTAATTCCCTAAAGTCCAATAATTTTGTAATTAATAAAAATTACCTTATCTTTTTCTCGGGGTCTTAATACCTATCCGGGAAACATGCATTTTAATAAAGCTAATAGAGTTGGAATGGGTAAAGTAAAACTTAGTTAAAATGTACCCAAATTTTCAAGGAAGAAGTGTATGGAAAACATTTAAGATAACATTTAAAAAAATACCATAGCTACACCCGGCCGGGATTTGAACCCCGATGACTATGTCAACGGGAAACCACGTTAAATGAACTTAGCGTGTACGTCATTACAGTTTAGGTTTTTTTCACAAGTTTGTAATATACAGTTAGGATTCACGACAGCCTATAGTAGTCTTGGAAGAAAGATATGTTTAAAACAAATAAAGAAAGATACAGTATTTATATCTTTATTTATATAGGATTTTTTTAAAATTGTCATTGATAGGATTTATCAAAAACAAAGTTGCAAGATATAAAAATAGTTTTTAAACCTGTCAAAGAATGGCTCTTTATGAATGTTTTTCAACACATTTATTGTTTTCACTGAGGTGTTCCCATACACACTACAGGCAAACGCTGGCATATTTGTTTCGATATCACCTTTAATATATCCCAAATCCTAAATTTAGTTTATTGGAATATTTCAATCGGGCATCGTTTCAAAAATCCCAATTTATTAGGAAGGTATTTGATATTTTCTCTAGCTGTAAATTATCATTTTATAGATTAATATATAAAATTCAGCTTTACATATTTTACTTGAAAAATAGATAATTAAATTGGAATTACATGTTCTAAATTAATAAATTTGTAGACTACCTTTGTTTCCAATATTATTTTAATTCTATTCCTCGTCTTTTCTTACGTGGGGCGCATAAATGTAGATGTGATTTATATATAGCCTCTTCTTCTGTCAAATCCCTAAGTATTCATTGTGACTTCTCAAGTCAAACGTCAATACTACTGTAGCATAAATGTGCTAATGCGTTATTTCTGACTTCTCTTATCTGCCTTTAGCCCAAAGCACCAGGCGTGGGTCAGGCGGACACTACCCAAATTCCTTTTGTGTTTACTTCCTTCAACCAACCTTCCCTGCCCCCCTCCCCAAAATCATTTCCTCGTCCCCCGTTCGGGTAGTTCAGAGTCTTTCCTCCAGATATCAGAACAACCGTTAAAAAAATTATCGTTTTAAAATCATATTTATTCCGTTTTTTCTGTTGTGACTATGGATTTTTTTTATGGAAACGTCCTAGCTAGATAATTTTGTATATATATAGCTTTTAGATTTTTATTATTTACTTCTGAATCACGATTTATTTTAAACGAATCTATTAAGGATTTATGAGCTTTTCAAACATATAATGAAATAGATTAAAATATAGGTACGTCGCCATATTCTTACGCTCTTCAAAAATGCAAAATAATATATTATAGCATTTTTTTATGTTTCGTAAACATGATTTCCCTAAGAGTCTGCACGGTCTTCTTTGCCACATTTGGGAGCAATGGCGGTACAGGTCCAATATCCTCTTAAACCTAGCTTCGAGCTGTGCATAAGACATGATGATAGCAAATTAACACAAATTGATTGTAACAAACGGGAACTAAAACTTACAAACGTAAGCAAACAAGACTAGCTACAAACATAAACAAAGTCAAAACACGACTATCGATTACATCCCGACTCTCGAACAATATCGAACTGACGACACTCAATCACTATTAGATACGATGCACAATCGATATGGCAGCGACTGAACGGTAACTCAAACGATATATAGAGGTGATGACATCACTAATCCAACTGACCCAACATGGCCGAAATATGACGTGAACAAAGGTTACAATAAATAACCAAACAAGACAGATAAGTTGCTCTATCCACCCTAACACACAGAAACACAAGGAACACTGAAACAGGTATCCCTGGCCCGGATGGACCAAAATTATGTAGCGTAAATCACAAGAACTGAAAACTAAAAAACCTCTGGAGGACCAGTGTTACGAACACGGACAAATGGACTGTATGGTGGAATGGGAATGGGTAGAGGCAACTCACCCTCACTTTATGTTGTCTGATTGGTGTTGTCTTGGAGTTGTCAATTTGATTAACACACGCACACGAATAATTGAGATTGGACCGCTTCCAGGTGAAAGTTCACGGAACCTGTAACCGTCACTTATGGGTCTATCAAGTCTCAGCACACGACTCACTAAATTGGCAGAACGAAAAACCGCGCCAGCGACACTTGGCGGGAAAGCAATAGACCTAGAGGGTTCCAGGTATGTTCTTGTTGCCTCCAAGAGGGAGGAAAGGTTGAATGAAGGTGGAAGGAGTCAATAAAATATAAGAAAAGACCAAAAAACTGTCTAAACCACAACAAAAGGCAATCAGATCACAAGACAAAACAATAACTAACTAATTTCGAGGCATAGAGAACCTAAATAAAGGAGTACTATCCAAAGAGATAGCATAGAGGACAGAAACATTAAGTAGAGACTAATGGTACTGATCTAGCAATAAACAATGCACAAACAAATACATAATATAATTTTATATAATAAAAGCTTTGTGGTTTTAACTTCTTTACAATATTTGATTTAAGTCTGTTCTATAACGTTCTATAATGATACGATACTAACGCTTGTTTTAATTAATAGTCCGATCACTAGAACTAAAGCTAAAAAGTACACCTTGGTTTTAAAACCAACAAATGAATTACTAAATAGCCCTGTTGACGTCACTCGCATAGTGATTGGCTGGCTATATCACGTGATACCCTTCAAGTAACGTTCACTTAAAGTAAAAGACCTCCCAGGACATCTCTTACGTTAAGTTAACTACAAATCAACGTTAAGTTAACTGCATCGTGATAGCTTCCATTTAAACACATGAGGAGATCCTTTACGTTAAGTTACGTTAAGTTACGTTAGGTTGATCGTGATCTCAGCATAAAGGACCTCCTCGTTATAATAACAAAATTTGATTCAAACTTGTCCATACATTAATATTCCTTCATAGTGACCTGGTGGTCTAAGGGCAAGGTATCGGACTTCTGTGCTGCGGGTATGGGGTTCAATCCTCGGTCCCGGCACAAATCTATCTGATTGCCAAACTCTTCCTTCACCTTTGACAAGACGTGTATTCATTACAACTTGTGAATGTGTGGAATGCCAGGCCTCCACCGTGGTTCGTATCCTACGTTAAAGTGTAGGTCCTCCATTTCATCTCACAATCACCCTACCATTACACATTAGCTTGATTGTGTATAATCTGAACGGGTAGTAAGATGCTGTGATAATATAATAAGTAATAATAATTTTCCTTCATACTTAATCAAAGTAATTTGATCACTAAGGTCAATTTTCTCAGTGAATGTGATATTGTGTTGAAAAATGGTAACTGTAATATTAAGAGTGTAAATGTTCCATGACCTGCGTAACGTTACTTGAAAATAATGGTATTCAGTAAAATTACAACGCTTACCAGCTTATTTGTTTTTATTAAATACAAACTTGTACATTTGAAATTATTTAAATTTTAGCGTAAACCTCATAGGATAGTTCTTTTAACACACATTAATTTTTTCTTTGCTTCCAAATAAATTGAAAGTGTATATTTTGGTAGGGTCCTTAAAATGGTTTGTTGGTCTCTCTGCAACGTATATTTCTATTAAAATTATTTAATACAATTAATGCCATAAGAAATCATTGTCCAATCAACAATATTTAAGTCCAAGCCCTTAGCCCAGTTGGTAGCGCCACTGGAATTTTTTTACAACATTTCTTAGACTTAGAAACCATTCAGCTTTTACACAAAAATAAATTACGTTAGTTTTAAAAGTATTAATAAGGGAGGAATCCGAGAAAATGTACCCAAATTTTCGTGAAGGAAGAATTGTAGATCAGTTGGGAGGGATAGGGGTAGCATACTTCAGCACACCCAACCAAGATTCGAACCCCGATATCCCCATCACCGACAATCAAGTCCAAAGAATGACAAGTTAGGTGATGCGCCTAAGTTAACTGACCCAAAGATCCCTGGCTCGATTCCAAACATGACCGAAACTGTTATCAATCATGAAATTGTTGGTCTTCCCTTTCCAAAGTGATAAATTAACGTCTTGGAAACAGGGTGATGTGTCTGTTTTAAAGTTAAGTAGGTTTATAAGTCATGTGCTAATATAATAATAGGATTATTTATAAAGTGTAAATTAAGTACCCTAACTTAAATATAATAAGATTAACAACACTTTAATTTTAATATTTGTGTATTCACCATTAATTTTTACAAGTATAAACAATTAATATTGATAAGGAAGACATTTAAAACTATATCGGTAAAATCTAAATCTACCAAGTATTGACGAGAAGTACAAATGAGATATTTGTACCAAACTCTTACGAATGAGATAGGTATAAATGTGAAGCAATAATTCAGGATGATCCACATTTGTACACCCCTCTGGGATTCAATCCCAAATTTCACCGACCCCGGCAACCAGGACAAGATGACAGTGACGCCTTTGTCCACGTTCTAGTAGTGACTGATCACTATAATCATAATAACACGTTCATGCAAATATTATGTTGCAACACCTTGATTAGAATGCAATAATAATAATAATAATAATAATAAAAATAAAAATTAAACAGTGCTGCTGAAGAGTTTTTAATGTATAACAAGCCTCATGCGTGGTAAATTAATCAGTGTAGAGGGTACAAAACTGCTTTGTGCGTCAAACGAGCACTTTGTCCCCCAATTAGCTGACGCTAGGCAACAAGCCGAGTGTGAATCTTTCTAAGCACACACACACACACACACACACACATTTCACACCACTGCCTTTAAGAGCTGCAATCTCGATTATTTCGCACACAAACCAAAACTTTCTGCAAGCTTTCAACTTGTTATGTTCATGTTACATCTCTTTGCAACGAGGAAATTAATTAAGGAAGAACCACTCTCCATCTTTATCTATTCTCGGTGGGAAAATATTTCATTAACAGCGCGTTCAAGGAATACGTAGCCACAAGTTGATAACAATATATTATATAGCTAGAAATAATAGGCACATAATAAAACAAACAAGAAAGCATGTTTAGTTTTATCGACAAAGGAAGCACATTTGATATACTTACATATAAATGGAATGTAATATATACTATGAAAAAATAAAGGAGGAAGAATTGTAGAAGGGGTGACCTGATGGTCTAGGGGTAAGGTTCTGTGTTGGGGGTCCGGGGTTCAATCCTTAGTCTCGGCGCAGATTTGTCTGATTGCCAAACCCTTCCTTCATCTCTGATAAGACGTGTAATAATCACAACTTGTGAATGTGTGGAATGACAGGCTTCCATCGTGGTTCGGATCCCACGTTAAACTGTAGATCCTCCATTTCATCTCATAATCACCATACCATTACACATTAGCGTAAGTGCGTATAACCCGAACGGGTAGTAAGACGTGATGCTAATAATAACAATTGTGGAAGGATAGAGGGATATATAGGCATTTAAATAAACTAACCCGGCCACAGGCAGGAAACAGTTGATGTTGAGAATGATGATTTATGACATATACATAAAATGGAATGTGTATTTGTGTACGAAATTCACAAGAAAAATACTTCGGTTTATAGTGAAACGGTGTGCGTAGTTTATAAAGTTTGTCGATTGTCTTTTTAATTAATAGAAAATCGCCTAAACTCTTTTCACAGCTAGATAATATTTCTAAAAATACTTCAATAAATTGTTCCATAGAAAAACAACATTAATTAAACTGTTTCTTTTGAAACTTGAATTTAACTAATTTTGAGTTTTTTCTTTAGGCTATTATTAAATAAAATTATATTTGTATTATATCCAATTTTTTTACTGTCATAAATATTAAAGTGGAACCTACTTTTCAATAACGAGAGAAAAATGTAAAATTTATCCTTTATTTTCAATCACATAGACAATCGTAGTAATTGATGCTAAACAAAATCGTGACTATCAAACAAGTATGGCTACCACAAGTTATTAGCGCTATCGTTTAAAATAATATATTTCAACTTCTAGCGCGCTATGTGTTATACTCTATTCGGTATTAGTTATGCGTTGTGCTTGAATAGAGACCCAGCCTAGTTTTAATAGGTACTACATAATTCAATTATGTATTTATAAAATATAATTAAGATAATCGAACAAGCGAGCTAGCTTTGGAGAGAGTGTGTCGCGTTATACAATTATTGTTCATCTGGCAAGGGGAATCCCACGATGTTCCACTTCTCCTCTTTCTCCATATTTTCAACCAACATATCAAATTCTGCATACACGTGAATTTTAAAGCCAAAGATGAAATTGTCGGTCGCCGCAATGTCTACTGTGGAGTATCGCAATGCAATTATACTGCACAATGCAGTAACGAGGCTTTATGATGACCCAAGCAGATGTGCACTTCAATTAATTGCGGGAGTATGAAGGGTACACACTAAAAAAAGTTTTCACAAACGGGCTCTCCTGAGACCTATGGAAACCAGTATAAATGTAGGTTATGCATAGGTATCTGTTTGTATTTATAAAATTAGTAATGTACGTATATATGTTTGTATTTATAAAATTAGTAATGTACGTATGTATGTTTGTATTTATAAAATTAGTACTGTACGTAAATATATTTTTATTTATAAAATTAGTAATGTACGTATATCTGTTTGTATTTATAAAATTAGTAATGTACGTATTGCACCTTGAAGACCTTCAAGGTTACATATTATAATGATAAAGAACAGTCATTTTAAACAATATGGATTTATAATGTAAACAATAAACACAAAATTAAGAAAATACATTTTTGCAATATATAGGAGTTATAGAGTATACTAAGTTTTCCTCCAAACAATCAGACTCGAGAAATTACTTGTGGCTATCAGGGCAGTTCAGTCGCCAGGCCAAAGGTTGAAGTATTTCTAAAAGAAGAGTAATTAGACAATTAGTTAAAGAATAGTATGGAGCAAAATAAACAAGTAACTTATATGCAGCCTTGATTGATAGAGCAAGATATAGAAGGTATCCTTACAACATGTTGGATAATCAGCTGTTTCTTCCAGCTAATTGATGGCTTAGGACCAGGTGTCTAACAAAGTACTATGGCCGGTCTAATTCCCCTATGGTACTGCCTGAGCACTCAATAGTACATTCATATCTATTAAGACCATTACAAAATTAGCAGTCTCTTTACAGGCAGAAATAAAAGAGTATTATCTGCGCGGACCCCATTATGACACTAATGCAATTTCCCGGGTTGAGCACCTAAGCTAATATTATCTCGTGAAGCATGACTACAAGACCAAATTTGTATCACTATCTACTGAACTGTAATAAGCAAAGAGAATTGAAAACCTGGTGGTAACCATCAATAACAGTGAACTAATGCTCATGACGTTCAGGGCGTCATGATTAATTTTGATTCAAAATATTAGTGGAACTTGTGGATTTCTGTAAATCCAAAAACTAAAACGTCATACTTTCTAAGCCAGAGGCTTTTTGTATAAGTACAGTGTCAAAGGACACATATATAGTGGCCCGGATTTGACTTAAAGAGTCACTCGAACCTGGCTTGTCCATCAGACTGAAGGACACATAAATTAAAAAAAGAAAAATTTAAATGTTGAAGTTAATTACACATTAATTAAAATCAAATATTTAAATAAACATTTTTTCTCTAAAAAGAGACACAGTCCTTTTTGATAAATATTACTTAAACTTCATTAAAAAGTAGTTAAGATTAAATTTCTCCTAACAAAATTAGAGACCAAGTCCTGGGACTTGACGAGGACGGCTGGATACATAAATATCCCAAATAAATTGTCCATGTTAGCGCAGAGTTGAGTCGGACGATCCATCCTCCTTCGATTCGGTTATGGTGATGAACCAAACGACCCAGACTCCATGTTCATCTTTTTCAGTTGCTGACGGCCAGAGTTTCCTTCCTTTGCTCTTAGTGCTGTATAACCGCTCTGTTTTGTGATTCCGCGGATCAGCCTTTATATACCGTCAATCAGGCACGAACATAATAAATAAGGGGAGTGATAAATTCAGAAATATAGACGGGAATAAGGAAGAATGAAGCTGGGAGATAGAAGAAAAACAAAAGAAGATCATGAGGTTCTTTGGCTGACCACCAGAGTCACTAGGTGAGCAGTAGGGCACTGCGTTGATTTTTTAGTACAGCCTTCTCTTCACAGACCCGGCTAAGTTAACATGTGTGTGGCCATGATTGAACCGTCCTGTTCTTCAAATGTGAAAATATGATATCTGTAGACATCTAGCTGAGGTGCGCTACCACTAAAGCATCTTAATTTAAATGTATCTGTATTAATTATATTATTTTGCATCCACTATTATTTTTCATGAGGATTTGCGATATAAATGTATTTTTACAATTTTTGGTGTAGACCGCATGGCAGGCGTTCATAAGTCAATCCAGCTTCATCCAACGGAAAAAGCAAAGCGTTAAAGTATATTATTCATAAATACAATAATATTAAACCTCTTCTTTGATATTTAGTACAGTAATTGTCCAAAGACAATATTTTTTGACCAACCACATGTTTGAACGTGGCCAATACGTAGATTTAGTAGACTGGATCAAGTCCGAGAATATAAACTTTGAGGTAGTTTATATTAAATAAGTTATGATGGATCCTTTTCTTGCGTAAATTATAGTAAATATTAATTATTTACTTGTAGCTGTTCAAGCTAACTGATTGACACGCTACAGTATATACGTTTGTATTTATAAAATTAGTAATATACGTATATATGTCTGTATTTATAAAATTAGTAATGTACGTATATCTGTTTGTATTTATAAAATTAGTAATGAATGTATATTTGTTTGCATTTATAAAATTAATGATGTACGTATATTTGTTTGTATTTATAAAATTAGTAATGAAAAGAAATTAATAGAATCCCCAACATTTTCAAAAAAAAAAACACAAATTAAAGGTAGCCTTCAGCACTAATAATAATATCAAAAAATATATCAACAACTCTAACCTAAACAAAACCAACCAATATTTAAAAAAAGTGGCATATATTAACTCATCTGTGACTGAAACAGCGTATACATATGGGCGCCAAATTTCTACAATATTTTCTGAACACATCACTGATTTCAAATATGATAGGAATAAATCAAATATTTTCTGAACACCTTAAACAGTCAGGACATCAACCTAATCCAATTAAAAAAAGTAGAAAACTAATTTACAACACCTCAAAAGACACAACAATGAACACAGCCGAAAATATATTTATTCAAATTGCCTTATTAAATAATAAGAATGTATTGAATGAACAAACAATTTTTGAAAACTAATTACTCATTAATTCACACACAAAAAAAAACTCCATTCCTGTCTGCACCCGTTCATCCTTCCATAGTAGCTAATAACCTTTTCGGACAGTGTCGAGGAGACGTGAACCTTTTTTCACTTCCTTTTTCTGTCTTTCTCTTTTCCAATCTATATATCATATTAAATAAAATAAAATTCAAAATATATCTATCTACTATCTCATTTCACAATATCTCAGTACATAATATCTTCCTATATGTATAATATCTGCACCGCCAACCTTATTTATTCCTTCATTGATATATAAAGGGGGTAGGTGTTTAAATATTAAACATAATAGAAAGGACGGTGCACAAACAAACATGTTACTTAGTAATGCGAACCAAGGATAAGTGAGAACAATATAATTTAATTAAACAACATACAAAAGCGTGATTAGGACACTATCTCAATGAGCATAGTCTATAGGTATTTGATAGAAATTAAGTAGCCAGCAATATATAACTTACATATGTCAACTAGGGGCGAGAAGCGCCCAATGGATGTACAAAAACATACCTGAAAGTCAGACACCATCCAACAACATTATGTGTTGACATAATATATTTAGTAGGCTAAAGTATTGGGCGAGTTCTAGTTCGGTTATATAGAGCACCTGTGACAAAGGAACTAAGTGAAGCTCTCTCATAGTGGGCAAGGTGTGATTAATATTGAAATGACAAATACCACAGACTGTGCCTAAATGGCAGTTAAGCCCCACAAGTTGATCCCCCAACTGGTGTTCAACGAGATACTACCATACAAGTGAATAAATAGTAACACGAGCCGTGCCTGAGAGGCAGACGCCGCGCACAAGCGTTACACCCTCAAAGGGGAGAACAAAACATAAAACTAGTGAATCAAGCCCGCGAGCCAAGCCAGATGGGCAGAGGTGGCCCACAGTTTGAACTCCTGAACCGGAGTTGCATATAGACTTTGTACCTAACTAGATATCATTCCCAGGTCCTTGAATAACTCGAACCATCTTTATCCCAGCCAGCTACCTCCGGGATAAAAAATGTTCACACTGGGTGAGACGCAGGAAACATTCCCTTTAGGTCCAAGGACTCAGCAGAAGAAATGTTCACACTGGGTGAGACGCGGGAAACATTCCCTTTAGGTCCAAGGACTCAGCAGAAGAAATTTTCACACTGGGTGAGACGCGGGAAACATTCCCTTTAGGTCCAAGGACTCAGCAGAAGAAATGTTCACACTGGGTGAGACGCGGGAAACATTCCCTTTAGGTCCAAGGACTCAGCAGAAGAAATGTTCACGCTGGGTGAGACGCTGGAAACATTCCCTTTAGGCTGCTGGTTCAAGGGTTCAGCAGAAGAAACGCGTGAAGCGCGAAAACCAGTAGATCTAATTAAATAGAACTCTAAACCCTAAGCATAGCTAACTTAACTAACATTCCTTAAATAACTAATCATAGTGCTAATCACTACGCCTCCAAGATATAGACTACTCCTTGTTGTCTCGTGATTATGTAGAGGCCCTAGTTACTTCCTTCTATCCAGTGGATCCGACATAGCAACCAACGTGATCATCGTCGAGTACTTTCTTCTCTCGGTGCAGGACGTCCGTAGTACGGATTATTGGTGATAGTTGTAGCCGTGGTCCTTGTAGTGTTGTGATCACCAATGTGTTCATTGTTATCCTCATTGCAAGCCTACTGCAGCATACATAGTAAGATTCGCAAGTCCTTGTGGGCCTGCCACAAGTGAAGAGTGGGGCCTTCTTCGGTTGAGTTCTAGAAGGTAGAGTCGCCGAGCGTACAATCCGCGAGCCGCCTTCAGTTAACTCGGAACTTTGGTGAGTGCAGTGCAACATTATTTCGAGGCGCAGTCCGTCCCCATTCAAGCGGCGCCTCTTCTGATGGGGCAGGTAATTTCGTGGGAGAGTCCGGGCAGTTGTTATGTGAAAAGAATAAACATGTGGTACGAGTATTGTATGTTGAAACAGTATGCTAGAATTAAGTTCCTAATGACTTGCTTGGAGTAATTATTATTCATATTCTGAGGTTTAGTGGGGCTAAGCTAGTTTATCCCGTTACATATCTTTGACTTCTTATTATATTTTTCCAGAATGATCTCTCACTTTATATATACACGTTAATTATAATTCTCATATCAGATTCCTTAATCACACAACCGGGAATACTCAATTACATAGTTTTAATATCTCAGAATTATGTTAGTTCATTATTATTCTTTTTTCGATATTATAATTTATTAAACTGCACTAACTTTGCATGTTATACCCATTGATATATATAATATAACTGGATGGACATCTGTGGCTGAAATTTTTCGAGCATACCATTGTGTGGGAGAGAAAAAACTTTCGGGTATCTCTTTCTCTGTTACACCCATACAAAGCAATGTGGCATTTTGACATCATTCATTAATTTTATTGAATATATGAGATACATCAGTGTGTGATTAGTTAAATGATATAAATATGTTAGTAAAAGCTTTGAAGAGGTTAACAAAATTCGAAACTGGTTAGTTTTTTCTTTAAATAAGTTGATGTAGCCTAATATATACGATATTTTTTTTTATGGAAGCTCGCTTGTAAGGTTTTATCTCGTACCAGAATCCTACCCTATAGTTATCTTAAGGTAGGATAAAAGACCTTCCAGAAGGAAATTTCTACTTCCGTTCTAAATGGCCGTTCATCCTAGCAA